>VYXC01005348.1:528064-602697 GCA_013397175.1 Platysteira castanea
AAATGAGTCTCAGTTTGTGTCTTTACGTTGGATAAGTAGGGGGAGGTGCTGAAAAGAGAAAGGGAATGTTTTTAGTTGTTTTTCTCTTAATTCCTTCTTATTTCTTTTTACTTTTAGTTTGAGTAATAAACTTCATTGCATTCATTAAAGTGTAGTGCCTGCTTTGTATTCCTCCCTAATTCTTATCTCACAGAAGGGACAAATGCGAACCAAACCACTACACTCCTCTATAAAAGCAATAGAGTAAGAAGAAGCAAACAGAAAAGAAAAGAAAAAAAACATAGAAAAAAGATATTAAAAAAACTTCCTAAAGCAGCAGCGTATGCTGGAAGAAAGATGTTATGCTTCTATCTATATATTTCTTTTTTAGAAATATGACCTATTTTTCTCAGTTTTAAAATGCTGATAATGTCTGTGAAGCCCTTAGAAACTACAGCACTGAGTGCTGTAAAAATACCTATTTTGATTAGATTATATGTGGCAGACAGGCCAGAGTTTGAAATATTCTGTCATGGAAAATTTACATACATTACTATTGGAACTAATCCAGTCTTTCACCTATTGGCCTAGGATGAGCTACCTGTCAGGTTATAATGCAGATGCTAACACAAATGTCAATTACAGTATGCTTGTGGTTGTTCAGAGGATAAAAAAAAAAAAAAAAACCATTTCTTAATTCTTAATGCTATCAAGTTACCTCTTTCCATGATAATCAAATTCATGTAACAAAAATAAAAAGCAAGTTTTGGACCTGCAATATCACGAGATTTTTGAAAGGGAGGAAGGTGTTGACAAAATAGACACTGGTTATTTTCAGGCTCGAATACAAGTTCTCCCACAGTTATGCTGCTAATTTGGTGGTGTTTTTGTTATTTCTTTTCATTTACCATTGGGAAAAAAACCCCTAACATTTTATCAGTGCTACTTTTAGCCCTTAACAACAAATTCTTAACTAGTACATTCAGTTAAGTTCCACTGAAAGCAATAGCTTCCCATGTATTTACACCAGGGCTATAATCCAGACAAGGATTTTAAATCCTCATGTCTGCTGGTGTCTGATAACTGTGTCATCTCTTTGTGACATCCTATATCTGATATAGGCTAGACATTTAATAACGTGTATGGCATCTAACATGGCATCTTGTTAGAAAAGGAGACAAAGCTGTAAAGACACTTATCTGCAAGCTCTTATTTTTAAGATAATCAATAAACTCTTCCTTAATAATTGTACCCCAGCAGGCTTCAAACAGCAGACACCGGACAGAGTCACAGTGATCCCTCTCTGTTCCCCAGGCAAATGAGGTAAAACTTCAGAGGGACTCTCCTGCCTTTACAATCACAGAAAGAAGCCAGACAGTGAACATCAGGCTCTGAGACCTTTCTGCAATTATGACTAGAATCCCCTGTGCTGAGCCTCTGCATGTCAATGCTTTTCTGTTCCGGCAGTTTCTTTCAGCATGCTGAGAGTGTGCATGGGGTGATGCTCCCACTTCCAGAGTCTTCAGGGTGACAGTCACAGGAAACCATAACAGAAGTCCAGTCTCACCTAGTGCATGGCCATTAGGTGTTTGATCTAAACGGGGGATCCTTTGCAAAATGGCAAGGTATATCCCTGGTATATGCCTGCCATAGAACACAAGTGTCTCCTCATTCGGGTTTGCTCTTGCCTTTGTCTCTGTGATTGCTACACTCTCTCACTTTTAACTTCTCTCTCCAAGTTACTATCTTATCCCACCGTTGCTGTATTTGTACACTGTTTAGCAACCACAGAGCACCTTCTTGGTTTGCTCTTAGAATTTACTGCAACAAAAGTGATTAATAATGGCATTAACAGGAGGAACTTTACAGACCATGCATTTTACTGTGTGATAATTCAAATCCCAGCATTCTGACAAGAAAGCTTATTTAAACTAAAAGGTGTGAAATTAGCCTGCAATTTTCCATAGAACGTATAATTTATTACTTGCATAAGTAGGTGATAACACTCAAAAATGACTTTTCAACATTACAAATGCGTAGAAACGAAATTTTGTAAACTGGACCTTTATACTCCACAATTAATCAAAAGGTATTTTTGTAAATATATTGTACATACTCAAAGTTTGACTCCAACATCAGACAAGACAATTTCTTGATGTGTTGGCTACTAGATACCAAACTTAACAGTAATACTTTGATCCTCTGTTTAGTTTTGGTGAAGATAGTACCTATTTCTGTCATTAAGGCTGTTCCAAAACTCACATGAAAGCAGAGTTGCTTTACTTATGTGAACAATCTATACAGCGAAGTAAGAACATTCTACGTGAATGTAGGATTTGCTTTCAACTTCAGCTAATATTCAAATGTACAGGATTATAATTATGGGATTGTTTTGTCTCTTAGCCTTGAAGATTCATACTTCTTAAGGTTGTTTGTGAGAATACTCCCAGGAAGGGAAGATGTAGAGAGCTATGCCAATCCTTTGATATGTTGCATAAATATTATCAAAAGTGTTTTTGAAAGGTTGACCAGATATATTGGTTTGGTAAGATATCTTCAAAATTCCTTCTGCAAGTGCACATCCTCCATAGATCTGAAATGCAAAGTCATCATTCTGTTTATGAGGGTTAGAAAGCTCAGTAGGCAAAAAATCCTTTCACATTGTAGATTTGCATTTAAATTTGGTTTAATTTAAAAAGAGATGTTGTTTTTCCATTCTGTGTTAGTTCTATATTAAATTCGAGCATAAATTCTCTTTTCAGTCAATCATATTGTGGATCAGAATTTATAACCACAATTCCCCAAACGTGGTCATGCTTATCTTTATACCTAAGTAGTCCTGCTAAGTTCAGTGTTTTGCTGATAAATAAAAAGTTAAAATGTGCATGTAGGTGTATGTAGGATTGATTACTTAGTTGTCTGAATATCTCTGTTCACTTCAGCAAGCATCTCGTAACTCCACAGAGCTGTCTACTCATAGAAAATCAAAGAAGAGGTAGTTCAACTACATTAATAAATAAGTGAAATGAAAACCTTCTAATTAGATCTTGTGTTAACATCAACATTAACCTTTTTTTCCCTTAACATTCTTAGTAGCTTGTCACAATACTTGTGATACTTGCTAAATACTGTGGAAACTAGTAAAATAGTGATATTCTCTACCCATTTTATTCTTCCAAAAGGGCCCTTAAACTTTTAAAGAGAAAGGTAGAAATTAATATCCAAGATATGCCTGGCATTTTGTGGGCTACAATTTTTACTGGAATCAAATTGAAGTCACATATTATTTAGTTACAGCAAAACTCTCCTCATTTGGTAAAAGCAGAGGCAAATTTTTGGATAAGTGTTTATTCTGGAAGGACATATAGAATTATATAAATAGAGAGAAAACTTACAGTTGGAGAAGCATTTTAAAATAAGTAGCTAGCCAAAATGCATCTATTTATTGTTTAAGATGTTGTTTATTCCCTGGATTAGTGAAAGGAAAGAAATAGAATTTCAATTACAACTGTTATCTGTAATGTATATTAAAAGCTTTCCATTTTCACTGGTGACAACCATAGCATACACAGAACTATTGACTAAAAGCCTTTCATGAGGAATGGATTAATAGCATTTCTCCTTCTAGTAGATATAAATATTTCATCTATAGCTCAGAAAGACTTCAAATAGTTAAACTGTAATGATGTCATTCTCCATTCTCTTACCATGCTACTTCTCACAGAAGCTTTACACCAGGGAAGCCACAGACAGGTGAGAATCAGTTTTCACTATAGCACAGCATACTTGTTATATGCCTTGGTTTTCTAAATGTCCCCTTGTCATGTGGTTTTCCTGGTTTTGGTAATTAGAAGTATAACTGAAAGCAGTACAGTCTAGCTTCAAAGGGAGACATCTTAAGACAGAACTCAGCATGGCTCTCCTATCAGAGATGCCCAGAATCATTTAGGTTGGAAAAACCTCCAAGATCATTGAGTACAACCTTTGACTGATCACCATCTTGTCAACTAGGCCATGGTACTAAGTACCACTTCTAGTTGTTTCTTGAATGCCTCCAGGGACAGTGACTCCACAACCTCCCCGGGCAGTCTATTCCAATGTTTAACAACCCTTTCAGTGAAGAAATTCCTCCTGACATCCAACCTGAACCTCCCCCGGTGCAGCTTGAGGCCATGTCCTCTTGTCATGTCACTAATTGCCTGGAAGAAAAGATTGACCCCCACCTTGCTACAACCTCCTTTCAATGAGTTGTAGAGAGCAATAAGGCCACCTCTGAGCTTCCTTTTCTCCAGGCTGAACAACCCCAGTTCCCACAGCTACTCCTCATAGGACTTGTGCTCCAGACCCCTCATCAGCTTCGCTGCCCTTCTCTGGACACATTTCAGCACCTCAGTGTCTATCTGAGAGGCCCAGACCTGGACACAAAACTTGAGGTGTGGTCTCACCAATACTGAGTACAGAGAATCAATCACTTCCCTGGTCCTGCTGGCCACACTGTTCTTGATACAAGCCAGGATGTCATTGGCCTTCTTGGCAAATCTCTTATCCAGAGTTTATCAGCATCTTTACCCATCCTGCCCTAATCCTGTCCTTAAAGCTATGGGAGTAACCTTCTTTTCACAAGAGTTGGTGCAAACCTCAACTACTTTGAATAATTTGAAAAAGGTTTTTACTTTTGGTATAAAACATCAAAACCAAGTAATATGATTCCCTGTCTATGCTACACTGATCAGCTAACCAGTCCTAATGGGCAGAAGATCTTTGAAGAATATAAATAAATATATTCTACTAAGTGGTTAATTTCCATATCTAAGTTCTCAAAAAAACATTGCTAAATGTAAATGTTTCCCAATAAGTGAGTAGAAATAGTTCCAAGTATTAGTGAAATGAAATAGCAAACTATGCACAAGCATATTAATGAATATTCCTGGCTGTCTTAACACAGTTATCATTGACATTCAGCACTCAGCACTCACCATGGAGCTTCAAATAGATTACATAAAAAAGATGGATAGACAGATGATAGATTATTCATTGAGATTCAAGCCCTACAGGGAGAGGGCTAACATTTCTCTGATTTTTGTACTCCCTCAGGATAAAGGTTACACTGAAAAGAAATGGAAACATTCCTCCCATTCAACTAATGTCAGGATCTGACTGTGACCACTTTGATAGATTTAAATGAAATAGGAAGCAACAAATGTTAGAGTTACCTAGTCTAAAACCTCACTCAAAAATACAAACTCAAACTGGCAAACAATCCCCCACAGGACACTTAACACTAAAGCTGCCCCCCGAAAAAACCCTTTCCTACTAGGCAAAATGAGATTTCATATTTGAGGTTTGTTTTCAAGGTGTGTTGAAGAAAAAAAACAACCCAACAAACTAAACTCAAAACATGTAAAAAGATAACTGAACAGAAGTCGTCAAGAAACTGGCCTTATAACACAGCACCACCCAGGATGTGTAGAAGCAATTCAGAGCCTATAGAGCCTTAGATCTTTTCCCCTCATATCTCAGCTGAAGAGTCATTACTGTATTGAGCAATGCTACTTTCACCTACTGGCCTCCCCATATAGCAAGACTTTAATTATCTTGGTAGAAAGTAATTCATTGTCAAAACAAATATGTTACCATGTCAAATTTAAATTGTAATAAAATTAGGCTTCTAGCAATAACAAAACCAAATGAAAAATGCTAGTGAATGTGAGCTACTTTGCTTCTGTCATGCGGTAAACTCATGGTTCAATTAACAAACAAATGTAGCTTGAAGCATTCCTATCTCCACTCAGATTTCATAGAGAGACTGATGAAAGCAAATCCTAATCATTAACACCAATAAATGCCAGTTTCTTTGAAAACGTACACTATTGGTAGTAAAAGCAAATTGCAAAATTTGTCGGGCTAAACTTGTATAGTTCCTAGATTTCAAAGATGATATGGGACATCTGAGTTACTATTTTGAAAGCACAGCAATATACTGAAATATTTCGCCATTTAAATAATGGTAAGATACTTATGTACTATTAGGCAATTAAAAAATACTGTCTGTCCAACATACTGTTTTCTAATGTACCCCAAACTCCCTGGGAGTATGTGACTGGAGCACTCCAGATTTCTGATCATAACACAATATTTTGCAGCTCATCTCATCAGCATAGGTTTAATGACCTGAGGGATAAAGAAATGTGAAACTTAAGGAGTCTAACAGTTTGTCTGGAATATATATGTATAAGTCAAAATTCAGATGTGGAACTGAATTAAGTTCAACAGGTACACCACCCTATTTTAACAGGATTTGGAGGAAATTAGCAGGAAATAACCCAGCCTTAGAAAGTAGTATTTAGGCCAAGGAGGCAGTCAAACAAACAAACAAACAAACAAATTTGCTATCCCATTTTGTTTGTAGAGATAGCAATGAAAACTTCAATTTCCAAAATACAACAGATACTGAAAGATGATGAAAAACTATCGTACATTGTCACAGGAACCTGTTTTGCTTGGTATATCCAGTAAGAAAGTCCAACAGAGACATGAAGACTGATAAGAGAAAACTGAAGACACAAATAATTCACAGAATTGAACCCTAAAGGGATAATTTTTACAGATAGGTTAACTACAGCATGGGTTCATACGTAGCAGAACTGTGTAGACTCCATTTTGAGAATGGGAACTGAGAGGAGAATTTGCACCACAGCAAAATCCAGGAGACCAGAGATGGCAGAATATCTCATTATTACCTACATTAAGGAGCACAAGATCAAATACAGGGACCTAAGTTATCGAAAGGTGAGGAGAGAACATTCATTAAGTTTTGTAACTACTAAACAAAGGTTTTCTATAGAGAAACAAGGCCAAGAGTAACACGGTGTGATTAAGTCCATATTCTATTTGTTTGATTTCAAGACAAGAAAATTTTACTCTCAGGATCACTCTAGTGATACACACTCCTTTAAGGCAATAAAAAGTAAAAAAAATCCTCATGTATTTCAGTCTTCATGATTTTCAATGCCAGCACTTACTTGGAAGTTCTGTTTCCCAGATGACAGAAAGGGATAAATCTGAGAGTCTCATCATCTCTCCTACCAGTGGAATGAAGACTAGTCTCATGGGAAAGTCAACATTGTATTTAAAATTTCCATTCATTGTCATGCATGAACATACAAAACACTTGCCTGACTTAACCAGACCTTTTTTAGTTTCTACAGACTCCTTGTGATGTGGTTTGTGCAGGAATCCTCCTACTATGCACATCTTTTAAAGTGCAATTGACTGCAAATCACAGCACATAAGGATCAAGACTTTTTTACCTCATTTCATGGTCAGTGCCTGTTTTCAGACCTTTTGTGACTATAAATAAAACTGGCCATTTTTAGAATCTATTATCCTAGAATTCAAATATCAAATGGCAAAAGTCAGTGTCAATAAGTAGTCAAAGAGACTTCTCACACAGAAACAGCAACGCATTTTAGAAACAGACACATATCACAATAGGCTGCTTATTCACACCGTGAATAAGGATGGGTAAAGTTATCTATACCTATCCAAATTTAACAATGACACCTTTATGAGGGAAAAGCAATGTCAATCCTCCTAAGACATGCAGACAAACCCATTAATATTGGTAGTAATTAAATTTATTACAAGGGTAAGTCTCTCAAGATAGAAATAGGATCTAATTTTGTTACAGAATTCAGAGCATCAATATGAAATAAAAAAATTGCTTAACTAGACAACTAAGAGGTGTAGGACCCAAAACCTTTGTACCATTTATGTCACTAAAAACATTTCAAATCTATGAATAGGTATTTCAACAAGACTAAAGACAAGAGAGTGTTCCTTGTTTCACAAAAAGTAGAAGTAGTAAGTAGTTAAAACAAAACTCATAAATAAAATCAGTGACAGACTTGTTTCAACATTGAATTTCAAACAGGAATTTGTTCTTCAGGCAGATGCAAAATTAAATATGTAGAGTGCTCAGTGCCATAGGCCATGAATAACTTTTTGGTTTTTATTCAGAAATGTTTTGAAGATTACTTTAGATCTAGACTAGAAAAGCCAAACTGATTAACAGTGAGCTGATAAAATAAATGATGCCAATTTAAAATACGTTATTTTATTTTCAAATTTATCACCTATTCAAACTACTTAACAAATGAAACATGGCTGCAATGATTTTCCTTGTTTATGCACTACTTATGTAATGCTATCCTTTAACAACATTTTTTTATCCAAGGAACAATATATATGCTCTTCCAAAAAAATAGTGATTTAATAAACTTGAAAACTTCTGTAGATATTTCTCATGAGTTCTGCATTTTTCCAGTTGGACAGTAAACCCACCAGCTAAATGTTAAACTTTTTGTGAGTCATAAATGAAAGCAAAACCACTCATTGGTTTCAGAGCACAGTCAGCACGGAATCTTTAAGTGGCCTACTAGCTGATAAAAACAGCTTGAAACCTAAAATTATTTATGTTTCATTCATCCCAAATTGATACTGAAATCAATGAAAACAGCTGTAGAGTTTAATATAATAAATAAATAAACAGAAATCTAACAAACAGAATGATTTGAAATAGTTAAGAAATTACAGCTAGGAACCAAATTGAGCAGCATCACTATTGGTAGCTCAAACTGGTATAGGGGGAATCATACCATTTAATTGTAGAACTAAAATGTAACTTTACTAGACTTATTTAGAACTAAAATTTATATTGATATGCAAAATTCTGTCCTTAGAGGCATTTATAATTCAAATCTTACCTGCTGAGCTCATAGCACATAAAATGCTGCTTCACTATGATCTAACCAACATGAACGGATGTAGCATTAACATCTATGCCTAATATACATAATAACCCATAAAACAAACTGCAAATAAATAGTGCCCTTGACAGCTAAATTATAGAAGCAGGGAGCACTGGAAATTTTGGAACATGTTTAATAGTGCATTTTACAACTCTACTCATTGTTTATCTTGCCTTTCAGTGTCATTCAGAAAATGTATCTCTATTGGTAATGTTCTCACAGCAACAGGCAAAGCTTGAAAGAAGTACCATGCCCTGTTTCTTGTGGAGCTTTGGGAGTTGAAAACCATAATGAAAACATTACAAATTTTAAAAGGTAAGTACAGGTGGGAAGAGAAAAACATCTCTGAAGTTCTGAAATGGAGATTTGTGACAAGATTTACAAATGATTTTTATGTAGGTTCTTGTTCAGACTGGAAAAAAAAAAAGAAGGCCACATTTGGAATATAACTGAAGAAAAGCATTTCCGTCTTCTTTCAGAATTGGAAACGAGGATTTGTAAATGAATAGGGTATTACAGTTTTGTGTGATTCTCAATGCACCTTTCTTGTAGCTTAAGCTCAGAGTGACAATGAAGCTCACAAGAAAGAATCAGCCACACTTCCTAGGAAAAAACATCTTGAAAAAAATATGAGGGTGGACTCCAGATACTGTCAGGTCATCCTGTGCAGAGATATAAGACAACTATGACTTAAGTTAGCTTTGCTCAAATTACTAAGATTGCATAAATCTTAATCAGTTGGCCAGAAGAAGAACTTGCTTTCCGTACAGTACTGGTAAGTAGTGTTGATCAGACTTCATTTAATTTAAAGCTAGAACTTCATTTTAGTTACATGCAGTACAATGCCATTTCAAATATACATGCAGACATTAGCAACTGAATCAAGGTGAAGAGAATAGAGGGAGCCATAGACAGAAGTACAGAAGGAACTGGAATAGAAAGAGGAGCAGCAGCAGAGCTATTGTTCTGTGATGGTACTCCACAACAAGCCCTGAGCCAGTAGACAGCTGCAAAGGAGAAGCAGCACAACAGAGGAGTGTGAGATTTGAACAGGTAGTTTGGACTAAATTCAATGTTTCCTGTTCTTTTCTAATGTAGATTTCATTGTGCTATAAACTGTTAATTAAAACACATTAATCTGTCCTTGGAAGGAGTGCAACAATGGATGCCAGTAGCCATTGCAACAGCCACCAGGTCTGACAAAAGAGTTATCACAAAGCCACGTTCAGGCATCGGCAAATTTTTCCCTTGCTGAAAGAATGTACCAGCTTTGTCTGGGATAGAGTTTTATTCAGAGCAGCTGGTAGGGAGCTATGTTTTGGGTTGGTGCTGAAAACAGTGTTCATAATATGAAGATATTGTTGTTGCTGAGCAGTTCTTGCAGCCCGTCAAGGTCTTTTCTGCCTCTGACCCCATCCCACCAGCAGGAAGGCTGGAGCTGCACAAGAAGCTGAGAGGGGACATAGCCAGGACAGCTGACCCCAACTACCCCGGGAATATTCCATACCATCTGGCATCATGCTCAGTATATAAAGTGGGGGGAAGAGAGAGGAAGAGGGGGATGTTTGGAGTGATGGTATTTGTCTTCCCAAATAATTGTTAGGCATGATGGAGCCTTGCTTTCCTGGGAATGGCTGAGCTCCTGCTTGTCCATGGGAAGCAGCAAATGAATTCATCGCTTTGCTTTGCTTGCATGTGCAGATTTTATTTTATCTATTAAAGTGTCTTTATTGCAACCCATGAATGTTCTTACTTTTACCCCTTCAATTCTCTCCCCCATCCTAGCAGAGAGGAGTGAGCAAGTGGCTGTATGGGGCATAGCTGACAGCTGAGACAGAGAGATACTGTCCAAATATCATTTTATTTTTTTCTTACAGAAGTATTCCATATTGAATAGCTGTGATTCCAGTGTTTATTCCTAGGCTTTATAGACTGTTTGCGGCATCCCTATGTTTGCTGGATGCACTGGATAAAACAATGCCTTGTAAGTTGAGAAAAATGGATTCACATGATGATCTGTCACAGCCTTTCCTCTGATAATGATAAAATGTCTCAGACTTTCAGTGTTTCAGTTCCCACATTTTAAAGCAGTGTGGGTGAATACTTCCCTACTCCAGTAGCATGACGCAAGGATAGAGACATTAAAAGCTCTGAGGTGGACAGAGAACTCCATGAATGCACGCTATAAACACATACAAGATAAAAAGATAGAGCTATAACCTCTTAGACAAGCAAATGTCAGCATAATTGAGGTACACCAGCTAGAAAAAAATACTAAATAAACAATGTGAAAATCCACAGTAACAAGCATAGGAGTAATTCTGAGAAATACAAGGAAACCTGATTATGCTAGATAAAGAGAAATATTTAGCACTGAACTACAGAGGTCATCCCCAAGCAGTGGAAACACTACCTTATCCTTGCTTGATTTTTAATTATCTCTAGCTGGCCAGGGCTATTGGGTGCATAAGAGAATTTTAATGCTTTCCACTGCAGTTTAGGTAGTGGTAGCAAACCCCATGGATTTTATCTCTAATCTCTTCCTCTGCATATCTGTTTAAAGACTTCATCAGCTAAGTCATTCATTCTCCATGCTCTTTATAGTATTTCAACTACAAAGTGCCAATTAGACATTTTTTTTAACAGAAAGGGTTGCTAGATCTTATAAAGAGACAAAAAGGACCAAACAAAAAACCAAAGCACAAACCCCACTGTAGAATAAAACCCACTCATTATTATGGTGACAAAACAGCGGATCTATTCTAAATAAACAAATGAAACGTAGAGGAACTTCATGTTTTCAACTTTCCAGGGTGAGCTCTCTGGTTTGAATGCAAATAAAATACAATATTTATTATAGGTTATTTTTGGTTCTACATGGAACTGTACTCCTTGGTGGCGATTCCCTGAAAGACCATGTTCCTTTTCCATGGAATGGGAGAGGGAGAGTCGTTTTGAATGGCTACTTTTTAAATGTGAATACAATTCATTGAAAGGGGATAAAAGCACTAGGAAAGGATGAATGTACCTGAATTCTACACCAGTCAAACCTGTCATGAGACTAATAAGTGTGGATTTAAATTAAAAGTATCAGTCATTTTCCTGCATTGAACAGGTTCTGCATAAAATTTCCTGGGAACCAAAGCAGCACTTAATTATATGATGCAAATTATAATCTTTCATCTTCTAATAATCAACATTTTAATCACTTTCAAAAACAGTATTAGCTAAGTGTCTTTAAAATGACTTTTTTTTTTTTTATAATGGAAAACTTAAAAAACACTGAAAATTAATGAAAAACCATCTCAGTCTGAAAGAAAACAAAACTCCATGCAGAACTGTTGAAGTAAATTCTATCCTGCAGTCTTGTCCAGAGTGTCTTTCACCATATTTTCTGAAAATATATCAAATCAATTTTCAGAAATCAGTGGCTCTAAGAACCTAACAGATTTCATCCTCAAATAAGTGAGAAGAGTCTATTGTGTTTTTAAAATGTTTGCTTTTTAAAAAGCCTCCTGGATTCTGGCAGTTTTTCTTCCGCTCTTTAGAACTAACAGCAGGGAACTTCTGAGAAAGTAATGTCCTATGCAAAACTTAGAGGAGTCAGAGACTAAGGATCTCTTATCTGGGATCACTTCCTTTTCATGTCTTGACTAGTTCTCTGATCAGCAGGGGTTTTGTGGGTTTCTTTCCACTGTTAATTCCTAGGGCTGGCAGATTAACTGTCTGGGTACTCTTTAATCTTGAAAGAATATTTTACACTTTTTAAAGAATCATCCTTTTTATAATTTCCTTTAGATTAATTATTTGTACCTCAATGCCTCACACCCAAATAAGTCCCAGTGAAGAGAGAAGACAAAAGTAGTCAAACTTCAATCAGACAATTTATAGGAAAAAAAAATACTCTATCCTAAATAATATGAAAAGTTTAAAATCAAAAACTTAAAAAGGGCAGGAAATACAGAGAAATTTACTGTAGGCTATCTTCTTTCATCTTCTTCCATGCAATCAAGACAGATGCACTCTGTATAATATTATACTGGAAGTGATTCTTGAACATATTTACCCAAGGCTTAGCTGAATATCCAGAGCTTAAGAATTTGAAATCCATTGAGATCTCTTGCAAGTTATCAAAATATATCTAAAAGGAGAGGTCAAAAGCCAAGGGTCTAGACTAACTTTCTGGATTGATTATCAGGTAAAAAATAAGACCATTTGTTTTAATCTTTTATTTAATACTCCACCAATAAACTAACAGATAAGCATAAAGAAAGAATTACTTTTTGAACACTGAAATACTTAAGCTTTTGTTCGATCAAGTTCTGTATGTGTGTTAGGCATCAGACTCAAAATCTGGATTAGTATTATGACACTGACCAGCCAGCTATTCACAAACTTTCCCATTCCTACCCTAAAGCAGGCTAGTTTCACTTACAAAAGTAAACTGCTGAGCCTGTCCTTTTAAATATAAATTAAAGTACATTTGAATCCACAACATACCAAAATCTAATCTTTTAACACAACAGCAGCAAAAGCACTCTATTAAACAGCACACCTCCCAGTGAATCAAAATCCCTTTCAGCACATGTTGTTCAAAGTCCAAAGGGCAGTCTTCTACTTACATCCCTACTGATTTTTCACAGCATCTCCCAGAAGTGAGCAAAATCCTCCAATAAAATAGCAGTTAGCCAAGTTTACAAAGGTCGTTCATATGGAGGTAGCGTCAGTAGGAAAAGGACAGACTATAAAAAGAATCCCAAACTCTACTCTTGGAATCCAAATTGTGTCAGTAATCTTTTAGGAGCATTTTTAAGAGAAAAAGTTGCAAGCACATGCTCATGTTCCAGGTATTTCTGAACAGGGAAATCCTTCAGAAAACACTGAAAAGATCTGAGAAAAGACTACTGAAAAGTGACCGGAATAAAGAATATTCTTTAAGAAGATGAGCTTTGAAAAACAGCAAGCATTCCTCAACCAAAATATTAAGTATAAATTCTGTGATGAAAAGAATGTTAACAATATTGAATACTTACCATGGAAAACGCTAAGGAAAACTCATGTTGCTATTCATGGCATGGAAAGCATTTCAAGAAAATGTTCCTATGCAGTAACTAGTAAACCATGAAATACCACTGGTTCATTAGCATCAGTTTATCTGGCATGACAAAAATTAAACCATGAATGAAACTTGAAGTTAATTCAGGGCTGAGGCGGAATCTCCGGCACTGTAAGAGTCTTAATTCATGTTATGGAGTTTTACCACTGTCCCAAACATGTTTCTGCAAGGTTTACTACTGATCTTTTAAGTTTTCTGTTTTTAGTCTGTATTTTTTGTTTGTCCTCATCCTCTTGGTCACACATTTTGCACTTCAAATCTTTTTCTTACTTCTATACAATATAATTGCTGCAGTATAATTTCAGGGTGGTATTTCTTAGTTTACTTCATCAGACACAACCTCTCTGAGAGATGTTTATTATAGTTAATTATCTCTACTAACTAGCTATATGAGTGTGCTGCTTCTCCCTTGCTTTGTCTCCTTTTTAATTTGGGAGATTATAGGGATCCAAAAGTATGAGCAATATTCTATTCCCTCATCCCTCAAAGTGTTTAAAGAAAACACATAAATATGTTGCTTAGGGAGATGGTTTGGTGGTGGGTCTGGCTGTGTTAGATTAATGGTTGGACTCAATGATAATAGAGGTCTTTTCCAGTCTTAATGATTCTATCATTCTGTGGTTTTTCACCAAGATGAGGATTAGCAAAAAATGTTTGTTTCTTGATATTTCCTGAGACACAGTGACCACAGTGACCAGCCACTTTTAGTTGATGACTAAATATAATTCGGTTTTTAAAAAATCATCTGATTTTCTCTCAGCTGAAGGCAAACTTTCTACATGACTAATTTTTAATCCACAGCCACAAGAGTAAAATGAGTAAGCATTGAGGAACTATTTTGTTAAAGTTTCAACTGAGCATTTGTTATTTTTAGATGTAGGCAAAACTTTCCATAATGGCCACTTTGGGGGTTGCTATCACCTCCTTGATCATGTATAGTTCCCATTTTCTGAATCTTTTTGATTTTTCTGATTGAAAAGGTAACAGTAGTGTGCTTATGATACACCAACTAGTGGATGACGACATCCACTTTTCCTTCCCAAGAGTAAGAACATCTTAATACACATGCAATTCTCAAATAAAATAGCTGTTCCATCCTCCCTGTTTGAGGCACGCATGGAGTTTAATTCCTGGAATTCCACTATATCTGGGGAAATTATTATTCTGTCAACATTATCTTTCATTGCTTGTCATTGAGATACCTCTCTTGTTTTGTTTTAACTTTTCCAGTGGGTAGGTGTATATTTGGATTACTTCTGACATTTTAGTAGTTACTTAAGTTTTCACTGACACAGATTTTCCTACTAACATGGAAATATAACTGTAATCACACACTTCCTGGTTGATCTGGCTTGTAAGTACTAAAATATAAATCACACAATATTTTCAACCTGAGTGAAACAAATAAATCCCGGAAATTTTTACACTGAGAACAGCATGGATAATGAAAAATGTTTTAAACAACTACCATTTCCAGTTTTAAGGGGATTTACTTCAGTCTTGTTCAGCTTGCTTTCTAGTTAATATTCAGCAAAGATTTTAGTAAATAGAGTGACAGAATATCCTAAAACTTAATCATTCTGTTGCTGGTTTAAGTGATATTTGCAGAAAATAAATTCTGTTTTTTCAAGCCCATTTATGCCAGAAATACAAGTTTAAGGGGCTGGTTTTCTCTGAAAGATAGTAGATATAAGTCATATTTTTATAAAACTAATTGTTTTCTTGCTCAAATGACAAAGAAAATTACCAGAAATCTATGTAAGTATTAGAAATAATTCATTCATTAGCTAAATACATTGAAATACAGAAATGAATTTATAGATATGAACCCATAAACAAGGGACAGTTTATGGGTTCATACCATAACAAGGACAGTCATTGCCTCTGCCTTCAACATGGAGGATGGACCAAGAGGGCCCCAGTGCCCTGATCTGGAGGACCATGACTGTGAGAATGATCAACTCCCAGTGGATCCTGAACTTGTGTGGGATCTGCTTTTCCAGCTGGATCCCTACAGATCTATGGGGCCTGATGGGATTCATCCAGAATCTTCAAAGAGCTAGCTGATGACATTGCAAAGCCTCTCTGGATCATATTTGAGTGGTCTTGGGAATCCAGAGAGGTTGACTTCCAGTTAACTGGAAGATGGCAAAATGATGGAAAAAGATGGTAAAATCATGGAAAATATTATTCTGAGAGATATTGTAAAATGTCCAGAGAACACAGTTACCAGTCACAGCCAGCACAGCTTCATGAGGAGAAAATCCTGCTTGTTGAACCTGATTTCCTTCTACAGTAGGGTAACCCACCCAGCTGATGTAGAAAAGCAAGGAAATGTAATATTTTTGGACTTCAGCAAAGCTTTTGATACTGTCTCCCACAGAATCCATCTGGACAAAATGTCCAGCTCACAGCTGGATAACCGTGGTACATGATGGGTGAGCAACTCCTTAATGGGTTGGGCACAAAGGATTATAGTGAATGGGGTGACATCAGACTGGTGTCCTGTCACTGGTGGGGGTCCACAGGGCTCCATGCTCAGCCCTGTGCTCTTCAACATCTTCATTTATGACTTGGATGCAGGACTCAAAGGAATTCTAAGCAAGTTTGCCAAGGACACCAAATTGGGAAGAGCTGTTGACTCCCTCAAGGGCAGAGAGGCCCTGCAGAGAGACCTTGACAAATTAGAGAGATGGGCAATCACCAAGCAAAGGAAGTTTAACAAGGGCAAGTGCCAGATTCTGTGCCTGGGATGGCACAACCCTGGATATGAACATACTGGGGAGTGAGATGCTGGAGACCAGCACTGCAGAAAGGAACCTGGAGGTCCTGTTTGATGGCAAGTTGAACATGAATCAGCAGCGCCCTGGCAGCCAGGAGGGCCAAGCGTGTCCTGGGNAACATACTGGGGAGTGAGATGCTGGAGACCAGCACTGCAGAAAGGAACCTGGAGGTCCTGTTTGATGGCAAGTTGACCATGAATCAGCAGCACCCTGGCAGCCAGGAGGGCCAAGCGTGTCCTGGGGTGCATCAGGCAGAGCATCACCAGCCGGGCAAGGGAGGGGATTGTCCTGCTCTGCTCTGCACTGGAGTGGCCTCACCTCGAGTCCTGGGGGCAGTTTTGGGTGCCAAAATATAGAAGAGACATTGCAATATTAAGAACATCCAAAGGAATGACACGAGGATGGGGAAGGGTCNGTACGGTAACCCACCCAGCTGATGTAGAAAAGCAAGGAAATGTAATATTTTTGGACTTCAGCAAAGCTTTTGATACTGTCTCCCACAGAATCCATCTAGACAAAATGTCCAGCTAACAGCTGGATAACCGTGGTACATGATGGGTGAGCAACTCCTTAATGGGTTGGGCACAAAGGATTATAGTGAATGGGGTGACATCAGACTGGTGTCCTGTCACTGGTGGGGGTCCACAGGGCTCCATGCTCAGCCCTGTGCTCTTAAACATCTTCATTTATGACTTGGATGCAGGACTCAAAGGAATTCTAAGCAAGTTTGCCAAGGACACCAAATTGGGAGGACCTGTTGACTCCCTCAAGGGCAGAGAGGCCCTGCAGAGAGACCTTGACAAATTAGAGAGATGGGCAATCACCAAGCAAAGGAAGTTTAACAAGGGCAAGTGCCAGATTCTGTGCCTGGGATGGCACAACCCTGGATATGAACATACTGGGGAGTGAGATGCTGGAGACCAGCACTGCAGAAAGGAACCTGGAGGTCCTGTTTGATGGCAAGTTGAACATGAATCAGCAGCACCCTGGCAGCCAGGAGGGCCAAGCGTGTCCTGGGGTGCATCAGGCAGAGCATCACCAGCCGGGCAAGGGAGGGGATTGTCCTGCTCTGCTCTGCACTGGAGTGGCCTCACCTCGAGTCCTGGGGGCAGTTTTGGGTGCCAAAATATAGAAGAGACATTGCAATATTAAGAACATCCAAAGGAATGACACGAGGATGGGGAAGGGTCTGGAAGTTTAGGTTGGACATCAGGAAAAGGTTTTTCACCCACAGAGTGGTTGAGCACTGGAACAGACTCCCCAGGAAAGTGGTCACAGCACCAAGCCTGTCTGAATTCAGGAAGTGTTTGGACAATGCTCTCAGGCACAGAGAATGACTTTTGGGGTGGCCTGTGCAGGGCCAGGAATTAAACTCAATGATCCTGATGAGTTGCTTCCAACTCAGCACATTCTATGATTCTATAAACTATAGCAAAAACATTCATTATTATCTGTGACAAACTACTGAATCAAGGAAGAATCTGAAGAATATTATGCATGCTTGAACAAACTTGAACAAACAAAACATCTTTCCAATGGCACAGTTTGAAACAGAGTCAGTATCATGATTCACAGCCTCCTGTGACAGCCACCAGACAGAGCTACTACTAAAATGTTCAAGGTCATTTACTTAATTGTACTTACTATTGGGCATTAGCTCAAAATGATTATGCAGAAAATTATTGCTTATGTTCCCAAATTATCATTTGCTCTGAAAAGTTGTGTAGAGCAGAGAAGTAATTTGTGTGACTGTGTGCCTCCTTCTATAAATAAATATCTACATTTCAGTTGCAACACAGTACATCATCACATAAGTACAATTAAGCTGAAGCACTGAATGGTTTGTCTCAGAATGGAAAAGTACTTCCTAAGAAAACCTTTTATAGAGAGCGTATTCAGGTAGGAGTCTGACTTCACAGGCTTCAAAAATTTGTGTCTTGCAGGCTGACAAGAATGCATAATGACCATTCTATTTAATTTAATCATCCTTTTTATTAAATGGATTTACATATATATTTTTTTCCCCAACAGACGTAAAGAAAGCAGAAGTAAAGTAGGAGAAAGAACTTCTTTATTGTACATGTGAATGAGCACTGGAACAAGTTGCCCAGAGAGGTTGCAGAATCTCCCTCACTGGAGATATTCAAGAACCATCTGATTGCAATCCTGTGCCATGTGCTCTAGGATGACCCTGCTTGAGCACGGAGGTTGGATAAGATGGCCCAATGTGGTCCCTTCCAACCTTACCCATTCTGTGATTCTGTGAAAATTAATTTTTTTAACAATTTCTGTACTGAGTGTGAGGACACACACTTTCTTATTTTAAATAAAACCTTTATCTGGAAGAGAAATTAAATAATGTCAATAAGGCGAATTAATGCCAGAACTCCTTATTAAAAAATATTAAGCATAAGAATCCTTTTATTATAAATAACTATTTTATCTGAAAATTGGTTCTCTTAACAAGACTTAACAAAACTGTCTGCTGAAATGTTTTCTCACCAAAAATTCTGGCCAAATCATTCACATGTGGAGACTGTCTTACTGTCTTTAAAATTCAGAAAGGTAGCTCAGAGGCTTTACAGTTTCCCACAGCATGACTCCAGTTGTTTGATAGTATCCTGGTATGTACCTATGACAGATGAACTGCTGCACATTTTCATGTACTACTTTAAACATTTTTTTAAAAAAAGGAAGATAATAAATTTCAGTTCACAATAGAAATACTTTAAACCCGAATTGGTAGAGTCAGGGCTACTTGTCATATAAGGCATTGAGTAGATTCCATTAGGTGTGTTGAGCGATTGACCACGTCTAGTCTTTAAAAAGACATAGATTAACTCAGCTGTATTCTCTGGGGCCTAATGGTTTGGCAGACTGATGATGCTGCAAGAAGCTCAGACATAAGGTAATTGCCTCTTTCCCTTTGTTTTTTTTTTTACAGGCATATCAGCAATTACATGTTAAATAGTGTACTAGTAATAATCTATCCGTTCCTCCCAGACTTAATGTGATCAGGTATAAGGTTGGAAGGGACCTTTAAACATCATTTAGTCCCCTGCTGTGGGCAGGGATATTTTTCTCTAGATTAGGTTTCTCAAAGTCTTATCCAGCATGGCCTTGAACACTGATCTTTAAGCTTACTTCCAATGCAAACCATCATATCATTCTAAGATTCCCTTGTTTTCATATGCATGAAAATAGGGCTGTGTATGGGCAAGTTTTTCAACTCCTGTCTCTGAAATGTATACAAGCTTTAAGTGAATTAATAGTCAATTTTGATAGTAACGTTGTAATGAAAATCCAAC
Source organism: Platysteira castanea (assembly GCA_013397175.1). Taxonomy (NCBI): domain Eukaryota; kingdom Metazoa; phylum Chordata; class Aves; order Passeriformes; genus Platysteira; species Platysteira castanea. Next base: position 548,061 of record VYXC01005348.1, read on the forward strand.
AACAGGTGTTCTGAATGACAGCTTTCAGAGTTGCTGTTATTCTTTTTTTGTAGAAGTGCAAATGGCAAAAACCCCACAAACCCAGAGTATGAAATGAGGATTTAATTAATACTGCATTGTGCCAGAGAGTACAGACATACTAAGTCTGGATATGAGGGGTAGCTGAATAAGGAAAGAAATGGATTAAAAAATTTAATTAAGGTCCAAATCCTTATTTTCATATTGGAGCCCTCAGCCCATTATTTCTTACCATATCATCATACCTCACTTTCAGGTTGGACTATAACTTCTAGGAGGCATATACATAACAGACAGGCACTCTAGCAACCATAATTATTAACAGTAATGAGTAACTATAATGAATCATGCCTCTGTTGGGGAGGTCCAATGTATCTAGGGAAGTTATGGCTAACATTTAGTCTAGCTCTAAATTTCCCTAATACTGACGACATTGTAATTCCTTAAACTGACTCCACTTGAAAGGTCATATTGTCATGCAGTTAATGATCATATTGACTTTCAACTTTTGTAGACTGTTACCAGTTGATTATTGTAGGTGTCCCAAAAGCACAGTAAGTAAATGTAAAATGTTACAGAAGAAAATTAAACCAAGATAAGATTTCTATTTGCTTTACAAGCAATGCAGTTTGGAGCGCTTTTCTGTTTGTTTCTTACATGCACATTAAAATAAGAAAAAATTAAAATACTCACTCCTGTTATGTAACGAGGTCTATACTGGATGGTTCCAAATAAGCCAAGTATGACTATAATAATGTGTATAAAATTTGCGAGGATGGGTGCCCACTGATAACCAAGGAAGTCAAATATCTGCCTCTCGAGCACAGAAACCTATGATTAAAAAGCAAAAGCATAAATAGATTAGAACAAACCGGAAAACACATATGAGGGTATTTCCTCTTCCCATGCCCAAGACAATTGCTCTGAGTTAAAAAATCACTTTTCAGCAGTACAATGAGATGAGTTTGAAATGTTTCAACTTCTTGTTTTAATGAAAGCTGCCCTTCTCACTGGTTACTGAGTTATATTCTACAAAGATACAAAACTGTTCACTAGAATGGTATGTTTGCAGGAGGAGAAACACAAATCACTTTGTTATACATACCAGCAAATGCTAGAATGTTTTAGTGCTGAAAAATCTGATTGACTTATGACATCTTCTCAGCTACATTGTTTCCATTCACAATACCATCCTTTATTCTACTCCTGTCTCTTTACTTACACTGTTTCCCTGCATTTTGATTTTTATCTCTTCTCTCTATCCCAGCTATTCTGTCAGTGGGTTTTTACCTGTAACCAAATGCAAGCAACTCTTTGACCTAGTTCTATGGATAATGACTCTAGTTTACCTTCTTCCATTGTCATAAACATCAGCTGAAGTATAAACTCCCCCAAGACTCTAGATAAATCATTTTAAAAATCAATTTACGAACAATCCCAGGCTGATTATTTCTGTTTATAAGCAATACCATTCCAGACAGATAGGTCAGTTATTAGCAAAACTGCCTTTCTAAGAGTATCAGTAGAAATAATTTCATAATTCCAGTAGCAGGTGTGCCTTAACTGGTGTTTGGACATTATGTAAAAATATAGTACTGTAGCCTGAACCATAGGTAGAGTGGCATGTTTTGACAAAAACAATATTTATGTTAATATTGGAAGGCAATGTAATGGTGAAGTGAATTCAGACAGATCAGGGAGCTTCTTTGACAGCATTTCAACAATTTTACTAACTGGAATTGTGAATTGGTGAACTTCATGAAAATGTGAATAATAAAAATAAAATTAAAATAAAAACCTAGCCATTCCTTTGTCAGAAGCTTCAGTCCATCTTTCAGAGTATTCCTGGTTTTTGTTAAATTGCACTTTCATATTTAATAAGGAGTTTATTTACCCATTTTAACTGTCNAAGAGCAGGTTGTTTGTTGATTAAGTTTCATTAAATAACAGGTGACTACTGATTTTATGTTATGCTGTGGATGAACTGAATTAGGCTTATGTGCCACACTCTGTTCATTTAAAAAATAACACCTTTTGAGATCGAGTACTAAATGAGTAATTAACTACTGTTCTTGCACGATATAGCTATGAAAGAATTTTTCAATTTTCATGCCACAGTCCACTATCACATCAACACTTTCTTTTTCAAATTAAGTAAGAAAACTTTTCATTAAAATATATGCTATGTACAGCCACTTGTTGAACTCTGAGATGGAGACTGCCAAAATATTCCTGGGAAATTTTTTCAGCCATGTAATTTCAAATTTGAGCGTTCAGGTTTCATGTCAAACATTGAATTTCTCTCTTCAACGATGACCCCTTTCACACAATGCATCCTGCTTATAACCAGTCTTAGTATTTTGACTACCATTTTATTTTACACACTTATTGAAAGATACTGAAATATTCCTACATTATCCAAAATCTTTCTGAACTGATTTGTGCTATCTTACAACTCTCCCTAACACAGGAACGTCACAGAAGAGTCCTCAGAATCCCAAGACATGTCTAATGGTAACAATGGGATGAAGAAATAAAAAGAAAATCAATTATCAATTATGTATTAGGAACTTCATGAAAACTCAGATTGCCTATGCTTCTAAGCTTATCATTAAGAAACATTTCCTTGACTACAGACACAGTCATCTATATCAAAAAAAAGGCCAGCATGTGGCATGCAGCAGTATTATGCAGGTCAGTGTGAAGTCTATTGGGTATATCAGCAAAAAACCTGTTACACCTTAAGTGCTGTTAAACAGGTAACAAAGGGAAAATGCTCCCTGGGAGCACAGAGCTCTTATTTTCATCAGATAAACAAAGAGTAAATGAGAATAGCAAAGCAGTAGCAAAAAGAGTCTAGACTGTACATACTTCTAGTTTAGTAACAGCAGAGATTCAGCAAGCCAAAAACAGTACATGGGAAGATGCAAATCATTCAAACAGCAGGAGATCACCTAGTTAAGTATGCCAGTTGCAGAGGAAAATTGCAGCACGCTAGTTAATTGTATATAAAAGTAGAAAACCTCATATTCCTGCCACAACTTTAAGTCTAAAAGGAAACTGTGCTATCACGCATCAACAAGTTTTGTTTTGCTTGTCTCGGTGAAAGATGCAGTTCCACCAAAACGTGTTTGTGGGACTGCATTGGATAAATGGTTATTCTGTGAGAATCTTTCCTTTTCACACACCAATGTACTTTTTCTTTTTTTTTTCCCATTACTAGCAATTTCTTCAGTACCGAGCAACCACTCTCTCAGATTTTGTGGTCACGTTGAACGTCTGGTGAGTAAGTCTACCAGAAAGCAGGGAACGCAAGTTAGTGGGTAAGTACTGGCTGTACAGAAGAAAAAGACGAGTCTGCACCATTTCTGTCCCTGTATATCTATCTCTCATTTGCCACAGGCAGACTTGCTATTAGATTTTCTCATGTCACTTCAAGGAATCAGCTGTGTGTGGGGACTGTTGGACATGCGAAATGGCAGCATTCTGGAAGGGTATGCACAGATGAAATGCTGTGGAAATGCAGCTCTTCCTTAGAAGATCAGAATAACATGGCAAGGTGCATGGTGGACTTATCAAATGGAAATTACAGGACAGAACTAGATCTTTATTCCCACTTCCTGCAGAGATGAAGGTGGAGAGAAAATAAAACTAACCCACAAACAAACATAAATATAATGTAGACTTCCTACATGAGTTACTTTAAAAAAAAATCTCATTTGGTCTGTGTTTAAAAGGAGAAAAGTGGAAAGTAGAACAAAGTAGTGACAAAGACTATTAAAAATAGTATTATGTAGCTTCCTCCTCTTCCACAGGTGTCAGAATCCTAAGGGATTTTCTTACATAGGAAGAGAAAATATAGATCTGATTTTGAAAGCATTTTATTCTTTTCACTTCAAAGTTTTTGGTTAAACAACTGCACTTCTTCAAATCATACCTACTACCTTCAAATGTTTAATGATGTTTCAAGGACATTACAGAGAGAAAGGAAAGAACTAACGAAGAAATATTAATCTTTAAAGTCAAGGCATTTTCTTTCTTCTTCCTCAGGGGTTGGTATTGGTACAGGCACTTTTTAACATCTTTGTTATTGACATGGACAGTGGGATTTCGTGCACCTTCAGCAAGATTGCTGATGACACCAAGCTGTGTGGTGCAGTTGATATGCTGGAGAGAAGCGACGTCAACCTGATGGACCTTGACTGGCTTTAGAGGTCCATTTGTGTGAACCTCATAAAGTTCAACAAGGCCAAGTGCAAGGTCCCCCACTTGGATTCGGGCAATCCCAAGCCCAAATACAGGTTGAGCAGGGAATAGATTTAGAGCAGTCCTGGGTAGACAGACTTGGGGTTGTTTGTGGATAAGAAGCAAAACATGAGCTGGCAATGTGCACTTGCAGCCCAGAAAGCCAACCACATCCTGGGCTGCATCAAAAACTGCATTAAAGAGAGGGGATTCTGTTCTTCTACTCTGCTCTGGGGAGACCTCACCTGGAGCGCTGCATCCAGCTCTGGGGTCCTCAGTACAAGAAAGAAGTTGACTGGTTGGAACAAGTCCACTAAGGCCACTAAGTTGGTCACAGGGCTGGGACACCTCCGCTATGAAGGCAGGCTGAGACAGCTGGGACAGCCTGGAGAAGAGAAGGCTTCAGGGAGGCCTTATAGCAGCCTCCCAGTACCAAAGGGAGAAGCCTGGAGAGGGATTCTTTTAACAATGGCATGTAATGACATGACAAGGGGGAATGGCATTAAGCTGAAAGAGCAGGTTAAGATTAGACATTAGGAAGAAACTCTTTCTTCTGAGGGTGGTGGGGCACCGGAACAGGTTGCCCAGAGCAGCTGCGGACTCCTCATCCCTGGAGGTGTTCTAGGCCAGGCTGGATGGGGCTTTGAGAAACATGGTCTAGTGCAAGGTGTCCCTGCCGAAGATACGGGTGTTGGAACTAGATAATCTTAAAGGTCCCTTCCAGCCTAAACCATCCTATGATTCTATGCTTCTGGAAAAGAGTTTAAAATAAGAAAAGCAAAAAGGAAAAATGGATGTTTTGGATGAAAAAGTACAATATGGTTAGAAAAGAAAAGTATGTTTTAATTCAACTCCACTCTAATAATGCAGTGAACTCAGAATGTAGGGTTATGGACAGTCAGGTCCTAATGTTAGAAAATAAACACCCACCATATTGTCTTCTTAGGCAGATTATTTGATGTATTCACTGAGAAAATTACATAAGACTTTATTTAAAGGAACCATTTTACTAAGGCATTATTTTTTTTTCCAGACTTCTGTTAACTGTTGTAAAAATAAATACAAAATAAAATGAACCCATATACTGTCAAATCGGCATAGCTCAAAAGCTATTTTCAGATTCTTGTCAGAGGCTGGTTGTTAATAGATTAACAGTGTTACTGACCTTGAGGGATCTAAGAATTGAATTTCCAGAGGGAAATGAAAAACATTTGGAGATAATTCTTAAAGTATATGATTGGACTAGAATTTCAGACAGGAGCCACAAAGGAGAAACCAGTCAAAAGATGATTTATAACACAAACTCCAAAATGGAAAATGACTAAGTGCCTTTGCTCAGAAAGCTCCTTGAGAAAAAACTCAACCACGACTTCTTTACAATGATACAGAATCTAAACTTTGCACTGATATAAATTAAAGTGCACACAGGTACACATGCACAAGAGGATATGTACAGCCCCTGCCAGCCAAGGTCCTTGGACAGCAAACACAGCACACAGGCCCTCAGCACACCAGGGCTGGGGCAGGGTCACACAGCTGGCTCTCACTTAACTCCAAAGGAAGAAGAGTATTATCTTAAATTACAGTGTAGAAGAACTAAACAACCATGGTTTATATCATTGACTGGTGCAGGCTAAGAATGCGCTAAAGAAATTAAGCTCTAATCACTAACTCATTAAGCCCCCTCAGCAAAACTGTGTTGTATCAGATACTTCTGCTTTTAAGTTAGCTTTTAAGTTTTTTAATGACTTTCAGTTCTTGGTCTATGGCATAGAAAATTTAAAAGAGTCAAATAAATTCAAGTATTGGGCCTTCGGCTTATGTACATTTTCTAATGCTAAAATCTGTCTGCATGACTACAATATCCCCAGCTAACACTCCTCCAGCACTTCCATCATTTTGAGGCAGAATGCATTTATTTGTGCCATTCCTTAGAGAGGTTCATTTAATTTTTCATCAAAATTTCAGATAGTATACTGAGATAGAGGGCCCAGTTACTCAAAAAATTCTCCACAGTCACCCAGCAGAAAAACAGATTAATATTTTGAAAGTCAAATCTATAAAAAATACACATACACATCTGCAAGCGTGCATGTGCATGTGAGTCAAGTGCTTTACTGCAAGACAGCAGGGTAAATAAAAACAATTTGATTTCCTTTTTTTTTTTTTGTAAGAAGAAAGGGAACACTGAAATGAAGTTCTGTGAAGAGCTGTGGACACAATGGTGTTCTTGGCATATCTAATAAAAATCATCAAAACCATAGCAAGCACAGGTAATTCAGGTTAAAATCAAGAAGGAATGAGTTTCCACTTGTTCATTTGTTCCCCAAAGGAATCACATGTATAATACTAAGCCCCCATCCTTAATCCGTTTGATGCTACTGAGAGAAGGAATAGGCCTTCACCACACTTGATAAGAAGGTAATCATAGTTTTTAAAAATTATGTGTAGGACCACATTCCTGCATCATATTGTGTATAAGTGGATTTCTGCTGTGACCTACTAAGGACAACAGGGCTCTCCACAAGTACAGAGTGCATTCTTAGTCTCAGCTGCTGCCTTCCCCAACTGAACATGGCAATAATAAAAAAAATGGCAAATACAAGTTTTCTACAGTAGGTTTTCTGTTATGCAGTAGTGAAAAGCATATCTACATACTGTTGTTGAGACAGTTGTGCCTCAGATGGCTATAGTTTTTACCATACAAGACCAAATTCACTTCTGCTAATATTTAAAACAACAACAAAAATCAAGAATTTGTGAAGGCATATTAGATTTCAACATTCTTGGAACCAGCAGAGCATTTCAGTTCATTTATTTGTTTTCAGAGTAAAGTTTTGTATACAATTGCACACTCCATCCCAATGACTTGCTCAGATGGGTTAAAGCCTTAAGTTCACGCCACAATTTAGATCACAAATCTTAACATCAGGGTACAGCAAATTTTGTGTGTGTGTGCATATGTGTATGCTTTTAGACAACAGAGTTTCTTGTTTCTGGCTGGCCACCAGTAGCAAGACTTAGAGATGTGTCAGAACACATTTTTTTGTGTGTCTGAAAGAAAACTTGAAAAAACAATCTCATGTTTCTACCCATGATACTATCAAGAAGTTAGTAGTTCAGCTACAGGATGAGCTTTAGGAATAGGTGCTAAATGTTTTAATCCCTGTACAGTATTTTACTTCCTGTTCAAGAACACTTGTAATAACAATTTGTGCATTATTTTAATAAGACATATTTGCACTCCACCAAATCCAGGGAGAGGTGCATATAAGAGTTTTGCTCTCAAACTGATAAACTGGCTCAAGTTATGAGGTTCCTTTTTACCTTAAAACCAAGATAATGTTATAGCACAAAATATTCAGCTTCCAGGTGCCAGCAAGGGGATGTAACAAGTAGGCTAGCTGTGACTGTGGCCAAAGGAGGGATCATGACAGATGGGTTAGTGACCACCAGTCGGAATGAGTTTAAACACTACCAGCATAGGAGTTCCCTTCCATCTCTTTGGCTGAGCCTTATTTCTCCCTCCATCTCTCTCTCTTAATCTCTTTCCCTCTCTCTCTTCCCCATTCACATCCCTCTTGCAAGAACATCGAAGCACTGGCTTGCTTTAAGGTGGCAAAATTAAATTTTACTGACACTGCTGAAAGCGCTTGAACCAATTCCAAATGTAAAAATGCTTTTGAATTAACATTTAATAATAATTTATAATTGAATAATCTGAATTTGCCTGCAGTAAAGCTTGAAGGCAAAATCAAGCATTCAGAGATCATTCAGAAAGATTAACCTCATCAAATACTTTCAAATTACTTCTGTCTTTATGGAGATAGTTAACAATAAAACAGGTCTTGGTTTCATTCGAAAGGATACAACTAGTTTCTACACCCTGGTTCAAACTATACTGTATTACATTTGTAAACTCAAGAAAGATTTGATAAGATTGTCATGGAATTTAAAAAAGAAGTATCTCAGGTATCTTCAGGCAGTGAAACTATCTTCTGTGTATGACTCTCAGTCCAGAACAAACTCTGGTTTAATACCTGAAAAAAAATTACCTTATAACAACACCAAAAAATTAGTCTCTAGTTATCAGCAGGAAAGGCACACCTGTAAGAAACCTCATTAGCCGAATTATTTTGAGTGGAATTGGCAGAGATCACACATTATCTCATCAGGACTGAGTCTCATAATGATAGGAACCAGGCATTTAGTATCAGAGGACTACATCAACTGAAAATAGCCAATCTAGAGTCACTAGTTGTTGTGTCCTGGTGGTTTTATTTGTATTCAGACATACGAGAGTGTCCACAAAGCAAGAGAGAGAATGACACGGGAGAGAATGACAAGTAGTCTGTGTCAGAACTGTAAGGCACAGAGGGCTCCTTTTTAGTCTCTCATTCCACAACTAAACCTGGATAAACAGAAAGCTGACTTTGTCTGACCTTACAGAAATCTCTCTCTTAAGATACTTCTGCTGGAACAATCATCATTACTACACAGAAGATTTGAAGCACCTGCTACATTTTCATGCCTTGGCATAATCTGAAAACTGATATTTAAACTATTGCAGATCACTTTATGGAAAGAAGGTAATGGTCATCAGTTACAGACAGAAAAGTTTCTACCTGCTGAACTTCGCCTATCACCTGTGGATAAGGCCATCATCCATCCTTAGGGAACTCCAAGTACTGTGGAAGGAATCAATGCACCTTCTCTGCAACATGGCAGAGTCAGATTTGACTGACTTAGAGTCCTTAGAGTCAGATTTGTCATCTGGTCTCTACACCAGAGCCCAAGGGAGAAGCAGGAGGTCTCACATCTGATCTTCCAGATGTCCAGTGTTCCCAGTTCTCAGGTCCAGTGCCTTTAAATTCAGTGGCAGCTGGGAAACACTGATTGTTGTCTACAACACAGTTCTACAAACGTACATTTCTACATTTCTATCCAAAGTGACAGGCTTTTTTTTTTTTTTTTTTNTTTAAGAAAATGTGGTATTCTCATAGGCTAGTTCAAGACTTGGTTCAACTCAAGGACTGTTGATTAGAACCAGTTAATTTGCATTGATGTTCATCATCATTTCATGATTTTATTCAATCTGCTTTGGAATATAAGAAATAAAAAGGCAGAATATGAAGTACTCTGAGCTGTCATTACAGGAAAACTCTAGGTCATTCCAACCCCCATGGACAGCTAGAGTGAGTCAGTCAGATACTGCCCCCACTAAACATTTCAAGGAAAACACAAAGGGTTTTTGTTTTTTCCTGATTTTATGAAACAATATGTTTAAATGAGTGGGAGCCTAATCCTTCTGTTGTGAAAAGCTACAAAACCTATCACCTGCCCCTGGAAAGCACAGGCTCTGTAATATAAGTAAGCAGTACATATTACAGTCTAATTCTCTAGCCTTTTCCAACATTAAAACTTCAATAAAATTAAGAAGCAGTCTGATCATTCCTTTTCCCTAGCCCCTATGACAAATGGAATGAATATAAAGCCATTCTGTAATGACTAACGTACTAATAAGGTGTGCTGAACTCTTTTTAGTAGCCAATTCATGCATGGATACAAAAAGCTCCTTCTCTCAATACATTTTTTCTGGAATATTATCTATTTGCATCCAAGCTCTATCAACTTACAAGCTAACAAATACAGAAGAATGGACACCTCTAATAAAGTTCCAACTTGGTGAATCACAAACCTCTCCTCCCAGTCTGTTATACTGAAAAGTTAAAATGTGAGGGACAAGGAAAAGGATAGATGCAAAGCTCTGACAAAAGACTAAACACACAAGACGAATGCTTGCTATATTTTATAGAGCTAATACGTGCTAGTAGTGATGAGAATGGTGTCAAAATGCACATTTCCATACAAGTAAATTGAACAGAAAAAAAGATATTTGGATTAAAATTACACTTTTCAAAGGAAAGGGAGGTACTGGAAAAGAAGCAGAGATACTGAAGATGGATATAATTGGCCTGCTTATTTGCATAAATGTTTATTGCAGTCAAAAATGTTTATCTGAGAATAATTTACATCAACTAATTTGTAACTAAATTCAGGTTTTTACTGGGTGTTTATTTTGTGTATTGAAGGCTAGTGTTGTGTCCTGGATTAAACCCATTTGTTTACCCAAACTATGCACTCAAGCACAGCGGCACATTCTCAGAAGGTATTTTAAAGATGACAATATTGTTAAATACCGAAACAAGACTTTTTAAACTTTCCTTCTGTTCTTCATATGGTAAAATACTGATAAAACGTACTATACTTGTCTGTATTGGAAGAATAATAACATCCATTTGCTGACAGCAGTTGGTACCTTAACTTTGTGAGGAAGGCTGGAGAGGGTTGTCTAACAAACCTGCATGGGTGACGTGATGGTGTTTGCAGGAGGGTTTTTCTTCAAAAGGAGAGCCAATCGCATACAATAAACCACAAATTGCTTCCTTGTCAGAATTTATCCTCCATCCTTCTGCATTTGCCTTCAAATCTTTGTTTTCCCGACCTTCCAGTTGGCTTTCTTTAATTCAGTGCCCACAACAAGTCCTCTTGGAAGCAGCAAAAGCTATAATCTAGGACTGCTGCAAGCTCTCCTCCAGCAGAAGCCTATCCCTGCCAATAGCTGTCATCATTCAAGTGGCACTTGCTGGCAAGATAGCACAGAGTTGCAGCAATTTCTTTCCACTTTTTCATACCTCATAACCCCAGCTGTTCCAAGGGGGTGATCACCTTGCTGGTTTCATGAGGTCTGGAAAACGCAGCAATAATTATTGTGCTGGCAGTGCTGAAGGCAGCCAGCATCACTAAGGCAGGAATTGGAATGCAGCCCAACCAACATAAGAGAATCTACTAATTTGTTGCACTGAATATTTTGTTGTAAGAAATAATCACGAGCCTTGTGATAGACTATGAAAGGCAAATTACATCTGGCCTGAGCCAGAGCCTTCTACAGTGCCTAGCAAAAAAAAAAAAAAAAAAACCACAAAACCAAAACAACAAAAACAAATCCCAGAACCAAAGCCAAACAAAAAAAAACACCTGACAATTTTAGGTTAGCTGCTTAAATCTAGCCTTTTAAATGCTCTGTCTTGTCAGTAAATTACCTCCTTGAATTTACAAAAAAACTAATCTTCTATTGAATCATGACCTGTCAAAAAAAGAGGTGTTTATAATTGGTTTTGACCAATTTTGTGTGTATTACACTAGGAAGAGAAGGGCTAACAGCATTCACTTTAATTTCATATTGCATAATACCTTACACAAAATTATAAAAAATCTAACAGTTAAGCTTTCTTCCTATAAACATACTAGTCAATGTTTCAAATGATGCATGTCTATGACTTTCTGATCTTTGCTAGACAGCAGCTTTTAATACAATTTTTTGAGGGTAACTACAACATCTTTTCCAAAACGAACTCCAATTATTAATGAAAAAATAACACCAAATACCTAAGCGTTTCTTAGTGGTATAGGTGACCTCTCTAGAGGGAATATTTCTAACTCAAGTAAAAGATAATCTGATAATATTATTGTGCTTGCTGCTTCTCTGCTAAGGCAACAACATCCTTTATGCAATGAATGCAGCACCTGCTGGTTCCTGCTTTGTGCTGCACGGCACTGCTTTGACTGAGGTAAGGGTTTACCCTGTGGTTTGCTTCTAGCCTGATGACACACTGATTGGAGCTCCATTTACCATGGAGATACGGGAAACTGCTGTCCCTGGCAAACAATGCAGTTAGGTGAAAAAGGAATTAAGGTTAGTGAGAACTGCCCTCTTTCTAAGCAGGAAAAAGTAACCGAAACAGAATCAACCTCTTTCACCCCTGGTGCTCTGTTACCTCAGCCAAGGAAAGAAAGAATCATTGCCCATTCAAGATGCCCTGCTATTGACAGGTAGAAGAGAGAAGAAGGAATAAAGCCTGTGCACATCTGAGAATATAGAAGGAAAAAACAGGAGTCATCAAATTTTCCTGTAATGTATCTCACTATACAAAGTAAATTATGGCAAAAAATAAAACTTTAGGGTAAAGACAGCTTTGTAGTCTGGGAAACTAATCAAAGTACCCCCAGATTTCTTAGATTTCTGTTGAGAGCTGACAATGGTTGTCAGCATTATTAATATTTTTAAAGGGATGTTCATGTCCTCGCTTTGTGAGAAGCTCAGGTAGGAACCATTGATTCCTGCATAGCTGCCCTCCTCTAGATGGAACTGTCTTCTCTGCTGTGGTGGGTGTTGCTAAACTGCAAGTGTCTTCCTTCATCCTCTGCCTAGCAGGTTTCACCCCACACATGGCTGTAAAGCCCTTTGAGCTAAGCAAATAGACCTTCCTCTTGTAAGGACAGTATACTAGGAAAGAAGACACTGGCCCATCCCAGTCATAACTTCTACTGAGAAAGCAGAGGTGAGGTCCAATCTACCTAATGTAGGACTCTAACTTCTATCTACATTTTAGGTATTCAACCTCCACCAGGTTCTGGTATACTGAATTAAAGTGTGTGTCACTGTAGACCACGAGAGGCAGATCCATTCTGACTACGTACAGGTACCTAAGTGAGACAAACTGAATCTGATCCATCCATTTAATCTAAAAAAGCCATAATTATTACTAAATGAATCGATACATGTGATAGTCCAGAAATGGACTACTGGGCTTTATGCTGTTCTCAGGACTGCCACAGATTCCCTACGGGAGTCGGACAAAATCTTTTAGTTTCAGGGTAACACAGCTAGGCAGCATCTAAATCTTGATCTCAAAATGAAGTCATGTGGAACTGTGGATTTCACTGACTTTCTCTAATTATTAAATTTCTAGCTTAGTTAAGTAATTGTGAATATTTTATTTTGTTTAATCTGTAAGGTGAAAACTGTTTAAAGGCAAGTATTAACTTTCAGGATTACATACACTGGACTTTCTCTTCCACTCTTGTAAAAGTATGCCAGGAGTCAGAGATGACATCAACAAATATCTTGTCAACAGTCAGAGTGATGGAGTACAAATTTGCTCAAATGCTATTTGATCAGTTTCTTCTCTTCCTGTATGGAAGATTATAATGATGTTCGATTGGGGAAAAAAAAAAATATGAATGCAATTTCTTATGGGAGAATTAACACTATTTTTGCTAAAAGATGTTATGAGTGACTGAACCTTCCCAGTATAACTTCTTGCATAAAGCTTTGGCAATACTGAACACTTGAAGGATGCATGTTATAAGAGGAAGTTATGTGGGAAAGTGCTGAAATTTTATGTCTACCCAAATTTGCAAGGTAGACAATATTAAAATTGCCAGAAGATTGTTGCAAAGGATATTAAACCAGTGAATGACTAGGCATCAAAATGACAAATTAAATAAAATCCTGATAAATGCAAAAATATGTACCTCCATGGGAAAGAATATTTACGATACACAGTAGATGATTCTAAATTAACAATGACTACTCAGGAAATTATAAAATTATTCCAGAAAATTAGCATAAAATGTCAGCTTGATGACAAACAAACCCCAAATTTTAGAACTCACTAGGAAAGAGTGGGCAATGAAACACAAAACCACACTATCAAACAGAGCACCACACTTGCAACAGTAGACACAGTAAAGGTGGAAAAGTACAAAGAAATATAACAGGGATTATCTGAACAGTGGAAGATTTCTACAGAGGACAGACTAAACCAATTAGGACTCTTGAAGTCAGTAAAGAGAGAGTTGTAGGGGAATATGAAAAACTCTTTAAAATCAAGGATTACATAAAGTAAATAGGTAAGGAACAAGTTTTATTACTTTTTCTAGCACTAGCCATAGAGGCAGTTGGCTGCAATGAAGTGAGAAAAATGGAACAGAAAAAAATGAAATATATTTTCACAGGATTAATAATGAAATGTATTTACACAGGCTTTTGTGTTTTAGACAGAAAAAATTCAGATAATTTCAAGGAAAATTAGTCCATTGATAGCAGATAAAAATGATCGTCTGGCCACAGCCTTTGGTTTAAGTCTCATAATTACCAACTGTTGAAAGCTGAGAGGGTAAATTGAAGAAATGACCACGCTCTACAGGGTCCTGCACTGTTCACCAGGCAACTGCAACTGGCTGCTGCTTGAGGCAAATTTCTGTGCTTAGGTGATCTTTTGTTCTCATCTAAAATGGCTTTTTTATCTTCCATTTGAAACAGCTTACAGGTTGGGGTTTGGCTGGATTTTTGGGTTTTTTTTCAATTTAAATTGCAATGATATGACTGCAAAATCACAAACCTTACTCAAATTATGCCCATTGATGGCATACGAGAATCTGTATGCTTGCACTTAAGTCACAGAACATTATGCCTTCAGACACATGAAATCTGAAGTGTTAAGATTTAAATTGGGTCAGGAACAAAACCAATATGATCTAAAATCACATCGCCTGAACTTATTTATAAAATGACTTAAACGTGATCACTTCAAAGACATCCCCTGTTTACATTTCAGGAACTCTGCAGGACAGTAATCTCTCTCAGGTCCTGTAGAAAGCTGCTCTCTAGTGGCTAATGGGAAAGACCAAGAATTAGGAGAGTATAAAATGAAATCACTTCCTTTATTTACATGTCCTCATTCATTTGTTTTCATTTTCAGCTTATTGCACAGGTACATAACCATGATGTTGAACAGCACTAATTCAAAACTTTTGAATAATACTGTAAAAGGTTCCATTTTTTTACACATCAAGATACAGGGGGGCAAAGAGGGAGGGGAAAGCTGAGGCACAACTCCTTTTATTTGTGGATAAAATGAGACTACAAGAAATCTACCTCAAGTTTGGACTTATTAATCCTTCGTGATGAGTAAATTTTTTCTCTCCTGGGATAGGAATTGCAGTGCAGATCCTACTCAGCTATTCCTCTTCAATTGTTCAGATCCTCTGTGGTCATTAGAAAGCCTACATAAATAATTAAATAAATTTGGAATTCTGTGCCTTCTGTTACTGTGCCTTCTATCCAAAGACTCTTGCAAAAGGATATGAAACACCACTATCTTAATTTTAAAAATAAGGGCTTGAAGAACAAGTAGCATAGAGATCTATGAAAATTCACCCAGCTGAATACACTAGCATGGAGCTGACAGTGAAGTACACAGCCTCTGCTTGCACTGCAGGCAACTGTTAGGTGGCACTTTCCTTTTGTTATCAAGAACCTGAAGAGAGCCATCTATCCATTTCCAATAAACATCTGTTACTTATATTATTAGCTGGTTCTAACAATGTATGCCATGAAAAAATGTAAGACTGTCAGGTACATTAACAATAAATTGATGGTGTTCCTGAAGCTTTAAAAGCATACAAAATATTAAAAAAATCCTTATTTTAATTAGCTCCTTCATATGAGCATAGCTAGCACGCACCAAGAGATGATACATCTGGTAGCTGCTACAGGATACACCCCCACTCAATACTGTCACTGTAATAAGAACAAACCAATAAGTGTATTTTCAAATGAAAAAAATATCACTCAGATATGACAGATTAGTGCCACATCATGCAAGCTGGAGCACAAGACAGAAAAAGTCTTTTGCAAGCTTAAAGTGTAATGCTTGAAGAGAAAATATATACTCTATGAAGTCTGGATAGGAAAAGAAGAACGACAGATGGAAGACTCCACTGCATGCTTCATGAGCCACCTGCCAACCACTGAATGTTGGCCAGCAAAAAAGCTACACCTTATTAAGTTATAAAAGGGAAAGTGAATTTATCACTAGTGGAAAAGTGCAGCAATTTTGGTTACTGATGAATAGTTGTCTCTAAACACAAGAAATTCAAGTTCTGCTTTGAAAAGAACTGACATAACTGAAATAATGGGTGGGTGGCAAGGCACACAAGACTTTGCAGGTAACCATTCTCTTAAGTCTTCCTAAACAGCTTGCAGGTTTTCATACCTAAACTAGCAATCCATTTGCTGTGGGTCAAAGAACATGAATGAACATGAACTTAGGTTGGATAAGGGAGTTTCCTAGGACTTTGCACAGCTTCCTTGAAATGCAGGTAGCTGTGAGTTCTAGCCTCCTTGACCTTGTAAAATTGTGTTATGCTACATAATACATATCTTCTTAGAAGAACAAAAACATTAAAATAAGAAAGGTTATTTTTAAGAGACCTCCAAATCACAATTACAGCACTTTCTTCCTGTTGTGAATCCACAAAGGGAAGTGACTAGAGATAACAGAAGACACGGGCGGTATCAGAAGACTGTAGGAAAACTGCATTATTGAAGCCATGATACAACAATTTCATTGCCTTGGAAAGCAGCAGTGATATCAGTGGCAAACAGGTAATGATTAAAAACAACACAGATCTGGACACAGAAAGTACTAAGGTAAGGAATCAACCTTCTCTTCCTGCTATTTAAAGGCAGCAAACATGGATTTAAGCTGAACCAGGCTGACATTTAGAATCTGCAAAAAATGTTACTTATATACATGTACAATATGGCCTTACAAATCTGTGCTTATCACTGTGGTTTTTTACCCACTTGGTTCATTAATCCAGGCAATGTGAAATATAATTCTACTTGTACCTAGATATTATGACTACCATAAGAGGCAAGCTATGAATATTGTCTGAGGGATAACATCATCAGACATCTCAACATAATCAAAATAATATGAAACAATACACTACACTCTAGAATTTTTTTTTTTTTTACATGAATACTTGAGATAGTGTTAAAACACAAAGAGATTTATGATCTTATGGTATACGTTAACACAATATTTTTCATTTTCAGTGTGTTGTGCAGTTCCTTCACGTCACTGTGCTCCTCATTCTGTCCTTCACTGGTGGAACTATGTAGAGTTGAGGAACCCCATGCTGTCCTTCTAGACCATGCTGTATGGGATATTGCCTAACACAAGTTTGTGTGACTGCAATACTGCTAGGGCAGCATTTCATCACTAAATCTGATTAAACTATTGTAATCCCATGCATCTATATACCAGATATTGCTACCAAAAATAGAAGTTGTAATAAACTGGTACTATTCACTTTCTATATACTTTCTTCAGGAAACTTTTTATGAGAAATCCCCTCAGGTTTTGGTGATTATCTTTTTATTTATTTAACTTAACACTATAAATTAAGACATATATTACTTGTGAACAAAATTAAAATCCTCATAGTTATGAGAAGTATGAAGCCTAGGCATGAAAAAAGCTCAGATGAAAGAAATTGTCTATAAATCATACTGTTTTCATTCTAGTACATTTAATTAACTTACATTTTACTTGTAAACCTGTGCTGGGTGCCCAGGCAGTGGGGGACCTGCCCTCTGCCAGACATGGCCAGCTCCAGTGGGCTCCAACTCACCCATCGTAGGGCATGGCTGAGCTGCCCAGACACGATGGCAGTGCCTCAGGGAAGGAGTGTGTAAAGATGGGCAGGACACTGCCCATGAGATGTGAGTGAGGGGAAAAAAGTGTGAGAAACAGCCCCTCGAGCCCCAGGATGGAGGTGGGGAGGAGGAGGTGTTCCATGTGCCTGGACAGAGCTCCCTGCAGTCCCTGGAGAGGCCAGGCTGTAGCAGGGAAACAGCATGAGTGGGGAGAGGATCTGTCATGGGCTGATCCCAACCTCCTATTCCCATCCCCTTGCACCAGTCAGGGTGGGGAGGTAGAGGAGTTGGAAATGAAAGAGTGAAGCTGAGGCTTGGAGAAAAAGCCAGGGGGAGGGTAAAGTGTTTAGTGTTTGTTTTCCACCATCCGAATCCACTTTAATTGTCAATAAATTTAGGTAATTTTTTTTTCCCAAATTACATCTGTTTTCTCTTTGACAATAACTGGTGAGTGATCTCCCTGCCTTTATCGTGGCCCATGAGCTTTTTCATCTAATTCTTTGCCCCTGTTCTGCTGAGGAAGAGTAGTGAGAAGAACTGGGTGAGCACATGGCAGCTGGCCAAGGTCAGCACACCACATGGCTATGAGAAACTCAAAAGCAGGACGAAAAACACTGCTCTTAATGGTTATGATTCTGATTAAAGATAACTTTCTTAGGATTTTTATAATGATTGACCATTTCTGCAGAAGTCCATAAAACCTGGAGAAGGTGGTTCAGTACCTCTGGGGCTGTCAATTTTCAAAAAAATCTTTGTTCAGAAATGGTTTATACCAGTTACATGTATACCAAGCACAACAACTTGTATTAGTAAAAATAATTTAATTGAACAAAATTTCTTTGAAAGATAAATTCTGTGGCTTTTCAAACTTTGAGTTGTTTTATTAACCTGCATGAAAAACACTTATGTTTAATTAGAAACTATAGAGCTAGTGGAGCTGTAGTGAATCTATTCTACCCTGACTTACCTGACTTATTCTGTGAAGCCTTCAATTATTTTGGTTGAGCTTGCCTTGTCTTGCTGGCCTTTATAGAAAACAGAAGGCACAAAAGATAACTGATGTTTCCCCATCTGTTTCCTTAATAAATGCCCTTTGCTACAAAGGACTGGTGTGCAGACAAGAAAATAGGACTCACTTATCAAACGATACACTTAGTGCCGCCAGAGATCCAAGCTGTGTTTTGATAAGGATTTCCTGGTTGATGCAACAAATTTCTGCCTGAATCTCAGAGGTATCTTAGGCATCTGGCAAAAACACTTCATCCAGATCATGAAAACAAATCACTTTTAATTAGTCAAGTCCTCAGTCCATCTCTCCCCATCCCTAGAAAAAACAAAACAAAACAAAAATCTCCAACTAAAATAAAATACCTCTGGCTCTATCTAGAAACATGATGCCATGCTATTTCCTGAAGGCCCCAAATGACATGACTAAATAACAGGAAAAAAAAGCCAAAAACAAAACCTGACTTGTATGTAAACATAAAACTTTCAATTTGCAATCAGAAAAATCCGTAAGTGATTACCTCATTCGATGCTCACAAATTATTACTCTGGTTTTGGATATATATTTCAAATGCAGCTGTATGAAATCATGAAATGTTTTCAAACACAGACAGCTAATAGCATTTTTGTTCTGGTCAGATATTTTATTACAGATAAAGCCCTGTATCTTTAAACATAAAGAAAGAAGGATCTGGATGCACCCTCTATTTACTACTGTTACTAATGTCAACATACCAGATCTTTCCAATGTAATTGGCCAAAAGTGCTTTTCATGCCAATGCTGTGATTGCAAAGTACTCTATCAAGGATGCTACACTCCCTGCACCTTGCATGGAGGACTGGTTCTGTTTGAATTTATCCCTTATCTTGTATCTGGCTTTCTCCACAATACCGTATGTTACCACATAACACCAGCTCTTCATCTTTTTTACCTCAGACAAAGAAAATCCAGACAACAGGGTCTCAGACATGCTGCAGTCATAGGTCCACCATTTACAAAAATAATTTAAAAAAATATATTCACAATCAAGTTGTAAGAATCAATTTATCCTACTTCACTCAGAATAACCCAATTGTTCAGGTGCCATGTGTATGATGTCTTTCTTGGCAGTGTGTGTTATAAGCCACTGCCAGAGGCAGAACTTTGAGATAAATTAATGATCATTCCCACATTTCAAACCAAGAAACTGTCAATAGGGTGAAGCACGTTCCAGTTTAAATGCTTGCAGCACCTTCCCTATGTCCTCCTAAGGAGTGGGGGTCCCTGACTGGATTCGTCCTGATAGCCTGGGGAGGAAGCAATACATTTCCCAGAAAGCTATCACTCCGGAGAAAGTAGCAAGGACAGAAAAGGGTTTATGTACTACAAAGCTCTTTGGCAAAAGGTCAAACTGTGGACGAGTATAATTCTTCAAGGAGAAAAGACAAGAACAGATTGAAAATGTTACTTTACAAAACAAAAGAAAAAGTAAACTCACAAACTGATGAAAGAGCTTAGATAAAAAGAAATCTGTGGCATAACTATTAGAAAATTTTGCAGTGCTTTTCTTGACAGACTGAAGTTTCTGAATTTGAAGTAGTTCTTTTGGAAAAAGATTTCCTGAATGGGTTTTATAGATTACTTCTCTGGATACAGATCACTCTAACAACTTGCAGAACTGCAAGAGGGAGGATAACTGTAATTCTCATACAGAGGATATTATTGTCTCTTCTCTTCCTGAAAATGGATCAACCAAATTGACCTAATATCTGAAACAGGAACAGAAAAAAGCCTGTTGTCTTGCTCTTCTTGTGAAGACAAGAGATTTTGTAACTTTCTTTCCCTTCACTGGGAAAGAAAATACCTCACAGTGAAAAAAAGTATCAATAGCTTGCAGTGACACGTTATGAAAACAGTTTTCATTTCTGAATTCTTCCTAAGATCAACATATACATGATCGTGTTTTTCTCTTGTATACACTTTGTATTATCTAAAAATGACAACTTTGTAATAATCTTTGTTGAAATAAGTTCATTGTGTAATTGTACCTTGCTGTATATGAACCTTTGTTAATCCCTCAACCAAGCATATCGGAAAGTGTCTCTTAATCCATAAAATATCTCTCTTTTTTTCTTTTTTTTACTTCATAGGGTGGAAAAAGGGCAAGCAAAACATGCCTGTCTCAGAGTTTTCTAAAGCAGGCCTAACCCACTTCTTTAGCAAGCACAGAAGATCAATTGAAACATCCTTCAAACCACTGCTACACTGACATTTACAGCACAGATTTCTTTGTGACACATTGCCACCTCGGTTTCAATATGACTTCTCTGACCTGAAGCAAAAGGATTGATATATAGACATTAAATCTGATCAACTGTAGAGATGGGCAGGTCATTTAAATCACTGTCCTTAAACCACCACTGTCACAATAGCCTTGATCCTTGTTCTCTCCGTTATGACCTTCTGATTGTCCAGCAATAAGTCCAGGTACAAATGTCAACCCACAGTCTTCAAAAACACTGCCTCTCCCTTCCCAGGCCTCCCAGAAATGACCTGAGGAAAAGACAAGATTATGCTGTGGTGGTTCTGAGTCACATCCGCACTGAAAGGTGCATATGAAGGTACACTGTGCCCACCAAGCAGGTCAGAGAATAATTGAAAACTATTAAATTCCCTTGCAGTCTTGCAGACTTGCCTTCAATGATGCCACTAATTCAGTGTCTTTCCTCTTTACCTAGCCATCACTTTGCATACTTAGAGTAATATTTTAGGGAAAATAATGTAATAGGAAAAATAATGTAAGCATTTAAGAAATATGGGAAAGGCATACATGAAGTAAATGAGTTTTAGGTAGCATTGACCAAATCTGATGCGCTGCACTATATGTTATGCATATAATATACTTACAGAAATTCCATTAGAAAACTGAAATTGCCCTATGTGCAAGTTTTCTTCTCTTTTTGAGTCTGTAATTTCAGTCTCTTTTTGAGAATGTAACTGTTGTGCAAGGAAGGATGATAATGTTTTAAAAACCATTAAAGTATGTCCAGCAGGCTTTTTAAACCTCTCTTCTAGGGGCAAATACCTCTTGTTCAGAGTCCAGGAGGGACAAGTATTTGCAAAGCTATATTGCTCCCATTTCCTCCTCCCCTTCCCACTCTATATAAACTGTCCCTGAGCCCATCAATTTTCCCTCCATCAGCCTTAGCTTCCATTGTGATGTTGCCTTTTTTTAAAATTTTCTTTCTCCTGTATGTTTTCTTGTTAAGATGGTAAATTTCTCTAAGTGACTTTTGAAGAACATTTTATGTGGACAGCTTCATGCTTCAGGAAGCAATACTTAGCAGATCAAGACAAAATATGCACCTCAAACAGAATTCAAAATGTCATGTGCAGTGTTAATTTATATCCTTTAAAAGATACTCTGTCATTTGAATGAGCTTGTCCTAAACTATTGGGATTATTAAATTGCTCTTGGATTTTTTGTTTTGCACTCTTCCTCACCTCCTCAGAAACAAATTTAGAATGCATTCTTGATTCTGTAAAAGTTCAATCTTAAACTTCATTTTACATCTACTCCAACATGAAACCTGAATCAAACCAAGCTTTGCTGAGAAGAATGGCAGCTTGTGTTGTTTGACCAATACTTAGTGATGTACACTTTTCAATAAAATATTCAGTCAAACATAACCAAAAGAGAAAAAAGCATACTGATTTTAAAAACTCATATTGGATGGAATTTATTCTGAAACAGATGGCTGGAATAATGCCAGTGCCCTTAGTGAAGAACAGTTATTCTTATAGACCATTCTGACATCCAGAGATCCCTGCTGCTTAAAAAACTGTACAAGAATGTAACACATAAAACAATGTCTCCATTTGCCAAACAACATGTGATGCAAATGACTTTCTAAAAGACAATAGAGCAGAGCAGCCTTAACATCAGGCTGAGGATATTGACCAAATTTTCTTGATTTTTGAAACATTTGTCACACTACAGCTTCATACAACTAAAAAAATATTTTTTTTCTAAATTATAGAAGATTTTTTTCTAAATTAAGAAGACTTTTCTTAATATTCCAAGGAATTCAGAGCAATAAAATTGATATATTTTTAATGTGTTTACACAGTTGTTTGAAGACTGCAGGAGCCAATGCAGCTTTCTCAAAACTGTGGGGTGGTCCTAGGATTGCTCTTTTACTTTCTCAGTGTGTAGTAGGAGAAAGTAAAATTTTTGGATTCAGAGATATTTGAGTTTTCAGGAAAAAGGTTTAGGATGACACTTTGTTGCCTTGGCAGCAAAGGCTAGATTATTTTGCTTAAACCCAAATGTGGTCCCCAAACCAAATTCCAGCAGACTAATTCTGATGGTGGTTAATGTAACCAGGTTGGCTTACAGTGTTTATTCATCTGTGCATCCTCAAAATTGCCTCAAAAAGCCTGCGAGATGACATTTCTTACCAAAGGCTCCATTATGGTCAAGAATCAAGCAGCTGGACAGTACTTAAATGCCATTAAAATGGAGCTTATCACCTGTTTCACAGCCTAGTGGTTAAGCACTGATTCAGAAAGCAGCCAGCATTCCTTCTAAGCTGCCCACAGCCTTCAGTGTTTTCCAGAAGTGCATTACATGGAGCAGGGCCATGTAAGAATTCCTTGTCAGGCGGAAACCAAAACACTCACATTAGGCTGGCTAAAGCATCCATACCTACACTGAAGGTCTTTAGAGGCCTGTTGGCACCTGCTTTTTAAGGAATTTAGGTAGTCAGCCTGGCAGCCAGAGATGCTGGTCAGCTTTAGAGTATACTGACACCTGAGACAGACAAAATTTTGATGTATGGTGGAAGTTAATGTTGGGCTTCTAAAGGACTAGACTAGGTTTTGCTCAGAGTCAAAATGCATAATAGTAACAAACAAACAAACAAACAAACAAACAAACAGACTTAAAAAGAAAAAAGCAAGGCTTAAAGTGTCTTTCTTGAATAAAATTGCCCAGACATCTCAGTTCCATATATATGGAATATATAATGAGTTCCATATTGTTCTTTGCAGAGGTGAGCAAATCCATGCCTCTCTCTTTACCTAGTCATTTTCAGACTTACGAACCAGGTGCCCAAATCCAACAAAGTGTGTGGTCCTGTGTGAGAGTTCAGGGTGTAAAAAATACAGCGCTTAAGCCATTTATACTAAAAAAAAAATGGAAGGAATGATAAAATAACTGGATTTGGAGGCAGACTTCACCTCAAGACATAACAGCCCAATGACTGTTAATCACTAATCCAGGAGATGGAACAGCTGGTGATGAGACAGAAAAGGTGGGAGAACATGCCTCTATCTCATCCCTGCATAGGATTTGATTTCTAATATAGGGTAGGTAGATAATGTAGTACATGATATTGGTAATTCGTGCTTATATGTATAAATATAAGTTGAAATAAATAACTTGTACAGAGAAAGGTTCCATACCCCAAAAACCAGGCAAAGGAAAGGAAAATTTCGCAAGCCTAAGCAAGAGGAAAACTATTCAGCATGAAACTAATCAGCATATGAAAAGACTAGCTCCAAGTGGACTAAACCTTATCTAGAGACATTAACACTACGCCCAAGCGATGATGACCTGATCGATATCAGCATCAGAGTCGTTAAGGGAGTGTTCGATTCCTGGAACCAAGATTGACAATTCTTGGAACCGAAGATGGACGATTCATCACGCTCAGGAAATGCTTTGTCCAGTCCAGCATCATGAAAAGAAAACTACATGAATATGTTAAGCAGCGAGAAGAATAGAAGGAATTCGGACTCTGCCCAAAAACTGTATAAAAATGACCCAACTGAGGCAGCACTAGTGAACAGAGAGGATCTGATGCGATAGAGGTCAGACCTATACGTTCACCCAGCACCGATCCCAGGCTCGGTGCTGTCCTTTGTCGATAGTGGCATTTGTGCGGCCGATCTTTCAGCTACAGAATAAAACTTATCTTTTTGATTAATTTTAATTGGCCTAAGTCATTTATTACAGATAATGACATGGCTTCCATAAAAAGATTAAAGTTTTAGATCCTCTCTGACAGAGGATGTGTCTTCATAACTACAACTTTGTGTGTATTTCCCCTTTTCACTCTCCCTTCATAAATCTTGTATTCTTGGCTCTTCGGTGTAAGGAAGACATAGAAAAACATGAGAAAATATGAAGAGAAACAAGAAAAAAAGTTATGGAGTGAAGAGAAAAAGGAAAATGAGCTAAGGGTGAAAAGCTTAAATTTACAATCCACAAAAAGAAAAATCATGACTGCAGTCTATAAATACATTCAAGCTAACAATATAAGAATACCGGAATGTGAACACAGGAAGGAGGAGTAATAGCTAGTTGTTATGAAAGAAAAATTTAAGCAGAACATAAAATAATGTCTTCCCAATAACAAGAATACTGTGGAAAAGAAAGGGGTTCCTCAAGGAAAATAGGCATGACAAAAAATGGTGCTTGTTCAACAACTATTCAAACCCTTCACTAGTGAACCACTAGCAACATTATCAAATGGAATAAAAGTGGCTTTTGAAGAATGACCATAATTAATTAACTATTTCTGTGATAAAAGAACTAAGACTCATATGGTGCTAGAGTTGAGAATTTATGCAGTTATTTGCAAAAAAAGAAAAAAAAAATAAGACTTATATCACCTTAAGCTTAGCCACACTGTATCTCATAACAATGCATATGGAAAAATAGAAAAAATTATTAGGATATTTTAATAGGGAACAGAGTAGTTTTAAATACAAACCAAGACATGAAATATATATTAAAAAATCTCATAATAATTAAATCCATTAAAAAATTCTAAATACTAACATTAAGAGATAAGAATCTAGTGAAATCAATAAATTAACATACAAGCATTATTGTTTATTTTTTCCTAAACTGATGCTATTGCATACTGATGGCAGAAAATGAATCTTAGATTATTTCTAAGATAGGACATTTAAGCATACGTAGACAGACAGATTGTTAAATACAGAAGAAAGCTTGATAAGAAATTTAATGTAGAGTTAAAAATGCAAGTAAAATTATTTTTAACTTATTATTAGACTATACATTAGTAAAACAGAAAAACTGAAATCATGATAACATATATGATTATACTGAATCTCAGTTAAGGATATGTTTTCTGATTGTCTTAATTGTACAAGTCTAAACTTGGAACCAAACCACTGAGCAGCACGATTGTATTTTGATTTACAAATTGCTCTTATTCGATTCCATTTGAGACAAATGAATTTCAAAGGTAAAACAGTAAGACAGTATTTCAGACATACTTGGTATTTCAGACATACCCTATGAGAACAAGTTCCATGTTCTGTACGATTTATCTTTTAAGCCCTAAAACGATAATTACATTTAAATTACTCTCCAATTCCATTGCATTAACATAATTGTGTGTCAACTAACAAGATGTACTTATTAAATGGAGAATTTCTGGCCAATTTACACATGTAATAACATGTTATCGTTAAATTTATAGTACACCTAACAATACTTTGCCTAGCAACTCGGTCTTACTGAAAATGGTGCCACTAAATAACAGCAGCTCTATTTCCTGTTGACCTCAACGAACCCCTCAGTGCTCAGTAAAGAACAAAAAACTTAGCATTGTGCTACTGCACTTCTCTAAAGAAAAGCACAGACTTCAAACATAAGGCCAGAGTAAGTGTTGTCTTAAAACTGCAACACTCTCTTCAAGCTAGGAAGGAACATTGCCTTTGCAACAGGTGCAGTAGGAGCAAGAGTTAGGATTTGCTTTATTTTTGTGCCAGATTAGTAATCCACAAAGACATCCAGAGACTTAAGGCAATTTCAGCTTTTTGGTGCTGAACCCAGGAAGCAAAATTTTCTTCTTCCTCCTACTAGTATTCGCAAAAGTTCACAATTAATTTATTTCCTCTTTCAAAATTGTGCCTTCAAAGTGAGAATGTAATCATCCTAGTGCAAACTGTTAACTTGGTTGATCGATACAAATGCATTAATATATAAATAACAATTGTAAAACCTTGAGCCAAAGGTTTTGTGCGAATTCAGAAAGTGTCTGCTGATAAGAAATATTATTAGGTTACCATTTGCTTGCTTTTCCATTCCAGTGCAGAACTGCTCCCAACAGTATAAATGTTTCTGAAAGCTAAAATGTACATATGGAGTGCCTTGCTTCTGTGAAACACTGTTAAGTCTAAAAGGTTCTGTGAACGTTGAATGGTCTTCTTGCAAGTTGTCTCTTGCAAAACTCTGCCTAAAAGACAATAAATCCAGAAGTCTACAGTCCTGGTATATTTTATTGCTTAAATACTGATTTCTCTGTGAGAGCAAACGCACATATTTCTGATGTGACAGTCCGGAGATTTTTCTGCTCTACTCCCACAGAAACACTGACTCCATACATTCAGAAAAGTCTTAGAACATGCCTTGCTTTTATTTGCAAGTAAAGTTTCTCACAGAAAATTGAATGTACTTATTTTTAACAGACAAGTTTGTCTATTTTTTGGGTTCATACTAAAAAAAGAAAAAAAATACTTCTCTACTTCTATATTTTTTGCAATAGTTCTTGGATATATGCTACTAGTTTCCAGAAACTGCTAGTTTCTTTGAGTCAAATATTCAATCAGAATGAATATTCAACAGAATATTCAACCAGAAAATTAAATCTCCCATTAACAATCAAAGGGTATGCACAATTTACAGGCGAGCAGTTGTTGTAATTAAAAGAAGAAAGTGAAATAGAAAGTGACTTAAATCTGAAAATAGCTACTGAACATTTGCACTAGCTACTTTGCTAATCTATGCATTCAGAAGGGCAGCCACACTGTGTGCAGACGTAGAGATGCCATACCAGAGTGAAGAACAGCAGAAGGGCTGGCACTCCAGGAAGCAGGGAGGGGGAAAACTGCTTATTAAGTCTCATTCTTTCACTGTCAGTTTGTTCCCTAGCGTATTTTTCTTCAGTAGCATGTTGAATCTGGTTTTAAAGGTCCCAAGAGATGAGGCTACCACCTTTTATCTAAAGAGCTCTCTCTAAGTCAAAAAGAAGAGATGAATTTTATCCTTATTGATATTGTATACCAGCGCTCTTAAAGTAACATTATCACTATGTGCCACATTAAAAACAATAATAGAAAAGGAAAATGAAATATCTTTCAGATACTTATACCATGTTTCCCTTTGGTTATGAAAGGAAAATTGGAAGACTTTATGGCTCACTGAGTTCAATATAGTGCTAGTTCAGGTAATGTATTTTGTGAAGTAAATATGTATTACCTTCAAAGCAGTTAGTTTCTTACTTTTCTATTTCTGATAGGAAGCTTTAAACACAAACCTGTCACAGTTAGAAATCTATTAATTTCCAGGTTGAAATAATTAACTGACAGTTTGTGTTCAACTAATTCTCTTGGTAAAACTAATTTCTAACTTTGTAATTTTCTCCTTTCTTATATTTATCTTTTTTGTGTATTTATAGGAAACCATCATGTATGCTTTCACCTTTAGGTTTTTTCCAGCTTCTTGGTATCTTCTACTTTGTTACCTTTTCCCCCTGATGGATTCTTTTGGGATGCTCTCATTCTTCAGTTACACAGTGAATTCATTTTTTCTTAGAATTAGTAACCTCAATTTTACAAAGCTTTTCAGAGGAGGCCCTAATACTTCCTTACACAATTACATTAGCATTTTTTAATTTTCGGAACCAACCCCTCAACTGAATTTGATTTCTTCTCATTTGAATGATTTTGATTATTCAGTCATCTAATACACCCAAATGTTCTCCCCCTTACCCTACTGAGCATCTCCTAGTTTACAGTAAAAATTTTTAACAGGCCCTAAATATATTACTATTCGTTGCATTAATGAATTTAATTGTATGTTCCCATTTTTATTATTTAGACATTCAAATTTTTAAAATTATTTCTTTTTCCTATGCCAGGCTTTTTTTCTAAATTGACCATATGTACCACAGACAAAACCAGTGACATACTTCTACCTTTTAGACCAAGGTCATTAAGGAAAATATTAAATGAGATCATAACAAAAATACTAAAAATCACCCATAATAATGCCCTTCCCTTTCAGTGTATAGTATCTGTTTTAATACTACACATGATTTTCTCCCCTTTAGTAATTTCCTTGCAAGGCATAAAAATTCTTGTAACAATCCTATTTTTAATTTACTCTTTGGCACTGAATCAAATATTTAACTGAAGTCCAAATAAATGAGTTTTACTGCATGTCATTTGCCTAGAAAATTATTTATCTAAAAAAAATTGTGGTTAAAAATGTCGTGTTTTGTCCTATTTCTAATTGCCTTCATATATTTCATTATAATTACCATTGAAATTTGTTCTAAAACTTTGTATGTTATAAGGGCCAGATGAATCCACTATCCCAAATCCCTAAATTCAGTGTAAAACTCCTGCTAAATTTAAAGTGTAGGCTTTAGCATTGTTCTCTGAGTATATGGTGTCTGCTGGGAAAGGTTGACTAAGAATCGGTTAATTGAGTAGATCTGTGGCTTCAAACATGTTTTTTTCAAAATTCTGGAATGAAGACTTTTTAATCTCCCCCATCTGGATCACATGGAATTTTTTAAGCCTTTTTTCCTCTGTGAAAGAGTAAGTCATATTTCTGTGTCCTCACTTTCATCATTTTCTCCATATGATGGAGAAATCCACCTTTGCCTTTATGGAAAGAAATTTCCACCTTTGCCTTTATGGAGAGCTTTGACAAGATTTTAACTTAGAAATTGGGGCAAAAAGAACCATTTTTAACATCTGCCTAATCCTAGAATAAAACCCCTTTTTCTCCCTTTTTTATTCTTAATTTTGCATGGCTAAAGATCTTTTGTTTTGATTACCTTTTGCATGATCTAGCTTGGCTTGATATTTGACAATTATCACACTCCTAGTGTGTGCCAAGTTCTAATATGTAGCTTTCATATTGACAAGTTAAAAAACCCCTAAAAACTGTCAGCTTATAATCATTTAAAAAAAAAAAAGAATAAAAAGGAAGAACTCTTCATTTATCTGTTGTGAACTTAAACTATTCATAATGAAACATTTTCCCTTAAGTATCTTTTGCATTCATGCTTAAGGGAATTCTAATTCTTTTTAATTTTTAAATTCTGGAACTCTTTAGTCCACTTAGTTTTACTAGAGAATCTACATAATTATTTCCTCTTCTAATTTCCTCTTCACATTTCCTCTTCTAAAATTAAGTGCATTGTATATATTCTTTACATAATCCAGAAAACTGATCCATTTTAGGAATACTCACATGCAGGGTTGTTGTTCTAAAGCAATAGGTTTTCTACAATGACTGGTCAATGTGAGATATAAAATACTCTTTTGTTGGTAAATTGATTATGTGGTGCAAAAATACATAACACCTACTATAATTTACAGCAGTTGTTCTTTAATCAGGCAACTTTAAATATCCCAAAGGAAATTTATTCCTGTAATACTAACAATATTGCACCAAACCTTTTACAACCTAACACTGGCAACCTGTAACAACTCTCCAATTAGACCTCTGAGTCTTTTCCACACTTCTGTCACATATCTTAGCCTACAGATATTCAATTTTTAATGATCACTGGCCTTTTTTCTATTATCCCAGCACTTTGTAAACAGTCCTGCTATAGTACCTTTGAATTTACGTATTTTCTCACTAACCAGCTCTTCCAGTTTTTGGATGCCTTCTCTCTGCTAAATATGTTTCTATTTCCTGTCAATTTTAGTTATCCATGAATTTCATTTACATGTTATTTAGTTCCTTGAAATCATTAATTATGATGTTAAACCAGAGAGTACCCTGCAAAAACCAAAGTACTTATTTAGCTTTAGCCTTGCAGATTCTCACTGCATAATATCTTACATATTTTGTGCCTTTTCACCTGCACATGCATATGTAAAAAGCATAAAAGTCTCTGTCATCTGAAGTTTCAATCACAGTATGCAGTGAGTTGCTGAGGGGCATTGGTTTCACTCCATCCCACCTGTCTTTTCCTTCACTGTTGACTCAAGAACCAGCCTCAGTTATCAAGACCATTTCTCTCTAATTCGCCACAAGGACTGAGTTCTGCCACTGATTAGCTCATGATCCAAGCCTTCACCCAGTTACTATGTTTAAAAAAATCTGTTTCTCTCCTCTCTGTTTTGCTTTTCAGATTTTGGAAGATTTCCTTGTAAACACAGGCAGAACTACCTCATTATTCTCCTTCATGCCCTTTTATAATTCTTTTTCTCTGTCTTAAAGCCATCACAAAGTTAGATTGTTAACATGCTACCTATCATACTCATCATCTTTGCCTCTTCTTTCATATCTATTTGGGCAGTTTCCTGACATATAGAGACCTAAGACATGATTGAGTGTTCTACAAATTACTAAAAACAATAAACAAATAAACCCATCAAAATAGACACACACACACACACACACACAAAAGAAACCCTAAGAGCTTCTTTCATCCTGACTTTTATTGCCATTATATTTTTAAGTGTTGTAGCTCGTTGTTAACCAGCCTAATTGTATTCCTATTCCACCCGTAAGAAGCATTGCTATATGGTTTTTTTTTCAGTGAATAGATACTGTGTCCAATCTTTTGCTTTCATAAAAATCTAAATTGCAGAAAATTATCATATGACTTAGCATGGTAATAATGGACTGCAAATAGTAAATACTGGAGGCACTGTGCACAGGAGAAGATCTTGAAAGTGATGTGCAGAATGATATTCTGCAGCATATAATGAGTGTCAGAATGACTGGCAGTCAAATACAACTCCAGAACAGATGAGTTGAGTTTGGAATTCCTCACAAACTGATAAACAGTGATGCTTCTGTAGATAATTTGCCAGAAAGAGAAACTTTTCCCTCACCATGTGAACCTTTTCACTGAGAATATTTTTCATGGTATTTCTGTGAATAGCCCTTTTTACCTTTAGAAAGTGCAAGTTTGAGGTGAAACAATGGAAAAATCCTGTACTCTATTGCAACCTGACAAATTTTAAGTTTCATGGCACTGACTGTTATGATGCAAATTTACAGTCCAAATTTCACTAGGAAATTGTTGAAGGAACTGATTATACAGCTATCACATTAAACACATAGTATTTAAAAAACTAAGATTTTCTTGGTGCATTTAGGTAAGCCAGTGACAGATAAGCAAGATAAATTTCAATGCAGCCAGTGATTCAAAATTGGGTATCTTGAAAACATAATACCTGTGCAACTCCTGAATGAATAACTGGCAACATTTGGTCCAGAAGATTGTTATTTACCCCCAAATAACCCATTCAAATTACGTTTGGTTCCAATTCATAGAAAATAATGGTCTCAAACTAACACTGGCCTTTTTCAGGTACAGAGACAATTCTCTAGAATTAATGAAACCCAGGGAAGATTTTCTGAGTCCTTCTGTCAACTTTTCTGCCTTTGGGACTTTTCTGCCCCCTTCCATTACGGGCACACTGAAGCTCAGTCAATAAACCAGGATAAGAAGACCAACTCCTTACTGGTTACTTGTCGTAGTGGTCTGAAGAGCCTAATGCAAACATCCCTATCCATGGGGTGTACACGGGAATCTAGTAATCCAACAGTCACCACTTCTGACATTTCTTACTCTCTTGTTCTCTTTACGTCCCTATTTGACCAGTACTGAGTTTCAGTGTAAAGTCAGCTGCAGATTCTGGGAAAGAGGGCCCCTAAATTTTTAACCTGTCAAAAAGAAGGTCCTAAGAACCTTCTGTAGATGAACAGTCTTCTAATAATTTCTGATCTTCATAGCTGATATACGTAGATGCACCTCATCCATTTTTTTTCTAGATATAATTTTAAATTTAGAAGAAATAAGAACTAATTTCATCATGAGAGAGTATAAAATGATCTAACAGTAAAATGTGCAGCCTTCTTGGTTTGAAACTTTTTTTTCTTCACGTCCTCATTTCATTTTTTTTTGTTTTTCAGAGCATAAAAAGAAGAAATTTAAACCACTGAAAGATCAGTTACTACATTTCTGACTAAATCACCTGGTTCTTGAATTACACAACTACATAGTCATACTGTAATCTGAAATAAAGAAAGCTTTTTGCTTTATATTATTTAACTTCTTTCTTTTTCCTTCAAACTGTCCCTTCACACCATTTTAGCAAAGATTTTGATATATAAACAGGCCTATTTTTTCTTTCTCTGTACACACAGGGTTTGTCCCTGATTTGTGTCAGATTATATTTTATATTCTTGCAGTCTATAGAATTTTACAGTTGTCAAAATTGTTCTAGAAAGGTAGAAAAGCTGGTACTCCTGCTTCAAACACGAAAAGGCCTTGTAAGCCAAGAAAATTCCGTAATTCACGGAAGGACATATGCTGCAGAGGCCGAGTGATGGGTGAGTATATGGTAGAGAGCTCTGGTGTAAACATCAGGATGTAGGAGGATTTTGACAGTTGGGAGAAAGGGAGAGGATGCCAGGTCCTCTCTCCTGCTGCTGCTGCAGCCACACACAGTGAGGAGCAGCCGAGAAGCTGCTGTACAAGAAACGCTGCTTCTCTCAACCGCACAGTATTCAGGGGGCTTTTCTGAAAAAACCCAAAGGCTTTTCTCTCTGTGCGTCCTTCCACTCCCCGACTTTAGGACACCAGGCTGCATGACTCTAGGTGTTAAATGTGAGCAAAATTATTGCCTTCTTTGAAATCAAGAGACGTACCTGTAAGTCTCAGCCTTGTAAATTCCCACACCCCCACAGAAGCAGAATACCTGATGGCAATTGAGGATGCAAGCTTTTATCTCATAGCTTGGATATTCTGAATCTTAAAAAACAAGCATATAAAAAATAATGGTGAATCTTCCACAACATTAGAATAAAGGCACCTGTAAGTGTATCTCTGTTAAAACTGAATAAACATAGAGTATCCTTTTAGCCCGAATAAATGTATTTGAAATTCCTCCATCTCAGTCCCCAGACAACCAATGCTGCCAATTATAGGACTACTTTTTTAACATCAAGTGATGAAAGCACATCCCTACTAGCAAAGCAGAACGAATCAGAGCTTACAGTAGCTACCAGAGAGCTGTCAGAAGTACTAAGGTCCTAAACCTCTATCCTGGCCCACAGCCCTACTATCACAAAAGCCAGAGTCAAAAGATAATTTCACCCAAAGTTTTCTTTAATTAAGAGATGTCTAAACCATTTTTTTTTCTGAATTCTCGAAGACATTATTTCAAACAATACTGTTTGGATTGTTCAGGAACTTATCCACATTGGGTTTCTTCTGTTTTCAAACAGGGGAAGATTGCTTTAAATATTTCAAAATATTCTGAGTGATAGAGATACATGCAAAGTTGAATAATCTTGTTTGCTTGGCATATCTGAGGCAAGATTCTCTAAAGCTCATGCTTGCATGCTTTTCTCTTATAGTCCTGTTCTAATCTTTATTAGCTACTACTATCTTCCAAATATCTTTGTTTTAGATCTACTGAACACATTTCCCTAGCATTGTCATCCTTTCCTTGCAAAGTGCACTTATATTTGACCACAAAAGGAAGCATGCCAAATACAGTTTAAATCCCATCCTGACTAAGTCTTATACATAGTGTTTTTTAAGTAACACTTTCTTGCTTTTATTAATTATTAAGATCTTTGTGTCATGGTGAGCTTAATCCCCATCTCAGAGGCTCCTCAGAAAAGGACTGTCAGAATGGAATTCAGTATATCCAAGAAAGAGATTTGACTACAGCTTAGGACTTTGATTCATACCAAGGAAACATATTTGAATAGAATACAAAACAGTGTCCTTTATTTTTAAAAGAATACATACTTTATTTGGGGTTACTATATACAAAGGGTATACATCAGCAGGCATAAAGGTCTCATGGTCTCACTGAAATCAAGGCATTTGTCCTCATCTTCTTTTTAGTTATTTATTTTTCATGACACCTTTCACCCTTTTGAAGTGAAGAGCTGAACTGCGTGGATAATCTCTTTATTAGTGTATCTCTTAAAGTACAAACTGAACAAGCACAAGCTATAAAATGGTCCATAAGAGAACATGTGTCATCAGAAGATAATAGGTCCATCTGCTGGAGTTCTGCACAGAGCATTTGCTGAGTTCAGCAGAGGGAAAGGAGCCACATGAGCAACTCTTAACAGCAAAACATAGGAAACATGCTGGATGAATCCAAGGTGCTAATTCTGCTGGGGGGCATGCAATAGAACACTTGAAAACAAAGCAACTATGTTCAAGACAATACATTTCAAGGAATATCTTTATCATCTGGGAAATCTTTTTTACCAAACAATTTAAATAAATTGTCCATTCAGCTATAAGCAGTACAGAAAGGCCCCAGGTCAGGAAGAAAGTATTGTCACTTTCTGACTAAAAAGGATGCGGTTTAAATGGTATCTGCTTGAGGTTATCTGTACTTGCTATTCATCCGATATTTATATTACAGTAAGCAGTCACTCAGGTACTTAGCACTAAAAAGGAAAGATGTATTGTAAAGACTAACCAAGTGTTTGTTTTTTGATACTAAGTATCAGAAAATGGTTCTTTTATGAATATTTTTTTTTTTAAAGATGGATATTAGCTCATTCCTCAAAATATTTGTGGTAACAACTTTCTCATTCTCAACTTACATCACTATTTGGTTCTGGAAGCTTGGCCATTAGCAAAAAAAAGGGAAAAAAGACAGTTGTCCTGTTGATTTGGCAACTGCACCCATGCTTTGAAGCATAAAGGGCTGTAAGCTGCCCTGACTAATCTGCAACAGCTCAGCTTCCTTCCCTCCCTCATCAACACCATGGTACTAAAATTACATGTCCTATTACAGACCTATTCAAGCTCGAATTAAACAGGATCTTCCATGACCTAATGGCTTTTAGATGATGTCCTAGAGCTCCTGTTCCCAAATACAGAGATGTTTGGGTATTTTGGTAAAGAACCATCAGAACTATCAAGTGACTGAAGAACTGATGAAAAGCACTACAATTAAGCATTGTTTGACCTACTGTTATACATATCATAAGTACTAGATCACCTTTTAAGCACACTTGCTGTCATGGTTTAACCCCAGCCAGCAACCAAAGCCCACACAGCTACTCACTCACTCCCCCACCAGGGGGACTGGGAATAGAGTAAGAAGGGTAAAAGAAAAAAAATTGTGCATTGAGATAAAGGCAGTTTAATAGGGAAAGCAAAAGCTGCACACACAACTGAAGCAAAACAAGGATTTAATTCACTGCTTCCCATAGGTAGGTAGCGCTTCATCCCTCTCCAGGAGAGCAGGGCCCCATCACCTGTCATGGTTACTTGGAAGACAAATTCTATCCCTACAAATGTCCCCCCCTTGCTTCTTTCCCGCTCCATTTTATATATTGAGCATGATGTCAGATGGTCTGGAATATCCCTTTGGTCAGTTGGGGTCACCTGTCCTGGCTGTGTCTCCTCCCAACCTTCAGTGCACCACTAACTCCCCTTTCCCAGCCATGGCAGTACGAGAAGCAGAAAAGGCCTTAGCTCTGTGCAAGCCCTCAGCACTAACAAAAACATCTCTATATCAACCGTGTCTTCAGCACAAATCCGAAACTCAGCCCAATACCAGCCACTGTGAAGGAAATCAATTCTACCCCAGCCAAAACCAGCACGCACGCAAAGAAACGCTGTGATCATCAAGCTGTGCTGGGATGTTACACGCTGCCTAGAGCTGAACTGGGTTAAAGACATACAGGCCCAAACGCCCCTTGTCACAAACACAGCACAGCATGGATTTGTGGATCTAAGTCTGCAAGTTATGGTTCTTAAATTGGCCAGAATGGCCCCGTTCAGTGTGGCCTTGATGTTAATGCTGTCTCTTCTTGATAGAAATGGGTTAGAGACCAACAACCTATGTTGTTATGCTGTCAGATAGAAAAGCATGCAAGCTTCTGGGAAGCAGTGAGATGTAGAATTATCCTGCATCCAGATACAGCTGCTAAAATCAGGAAAGACATTACAGACTTTTTGGCTTAACATTTTTCAGTGAAGTTGATGCTGTGACTTGTGATAAGGTGATAAAGAATTTCAGGGCAGTTTTGACCTTCCACAGATTTGGTAATATAATGGATCCTTTCTGTCATATGACTTTAACAACAGTTATACTGATGTATCACAAACTCAAAAAGGCAAGTTAAAATCAAATAGATAAAAATTCACCCTGTAAAATCGGCTATACTTGGATCCTTTGAGATGTGCTAGGGAAAGAACAATAGAGGAACAACACTTGAAAAAATATAAAATAAAATTTTTAAAAAAATTTGATCCATATTTCCTATCCAAAATATAAATGTTTAATAGAATACTACCTCAAACACAGATGAAGACAAAAATCTCAAGAACTTAATTATGGACTTGTAAACAGCTTTCTTTGGATTATACATAAAATAGTCCACATTCATAGACTTTTTAAAAATTAATTTTTGCAGCCTATGTTATTTTTCAAGCTAGGGAGATATTCTAGGTAACATATAATATATTAAAAACTGTAAAGAAAAAGTTAGTTTAGCTCTACACAAGCAATGATGGTAACTGGTCGTTTTGATAAGCAGTATTTCACTTTAGTGAGCAAACAGGAAAGACTCACTTGGGAAAAGCAGCTAGTAATAGCTGAATGAGAGTTTTGGGATGGTTAAATTTCCTCAAAACTTTGCTCAAGGTAATTTAAAATAACTACTTACGCGTGATGAGGAGAAATAGCTGTAGAATTTCCTGCTCTCTTTCATGTTGTGGCTTAAGGTACAGACTGACAGCAGGAACATGACCTGTTTGGGTGCCCAAATAGGGATTTAGCCTCAACATGTTTGACAAGGGAAACTAGTTCTAGAAGAATGAGGTGAGAAGGGTAATATGGCACATTGATGAGGCAGAAATGATGCCAACTCCCACGGTAATTTCATAATACATTAGCTGCCATAAAAATATGTTGGCTTAAAACTCATGGAAGACCCATTCATTTTTTTTAAATTAGTCTGACAAAGAAAGCAGTATCCTGAAAAGTTCTGCAAACTTTATTACCACAGGTATTAGACACATGATACTTGTTTAGAATCATCTATTCATCATCTATTTATAATTCTTACATTTTGATATTGATGTGGCACATCTGTGAGCTTTTATTAGAGAAAATTATTAAAATTTATTATGCCTTCTTAAAAGGGGCACCATCAGTGTTATACTTCCTTCTGCTCGGAAGAACTAGCAGGTATCTATCTTTCAAAAGACTGCCTACAGTTCGTCAATACAGATTACAATTGAAAATTTTTAATTGTATAAGATATAAGAGTTATGAGAGGCAATTCATATAGAATGTCCAAGTTCACGTCACACAAGGGTTTCTATTATGGGTTTGCTTTTGTGTGTGTTCTATCTTTATGAAAACTATGCTTTTTTTGCATGACTGGTCTAGGGTAAATCACAGGGATTTTTGTGCATTCAGTAAGTCAATGGCAAAGTCTCTTTATTAAGACATGCAATATGAAAAAACCCACATTACGGCATCCAGTCACCTTCAGCAAAAATTAGTATCATATGTGGGAGTATTTTAAGGCGTATTATACAGAGTGCGTGCTACAATTTAGACAGAATGAATAACATGGCTTACAATATTTGTGAAACTTTTTCAACTCTAAACTTTTTGAAAAGATCCTTTAATAAACTTCTATGTTCAGTTTAAAAAGAACTGGCACAGTACATACTTAGGAAGTGCAATTTGGGATCTCTAAAAGTTCAACAATTCCTTCATGGCAATGAAGGTTTTTATAATGATTCTTGCTGCTGAGGCTTACTGGACAGGGTTGGGCTTTTTTTTTTTTTNTTTTTTTTTTTTTCCCATCCTGCAGTACAAAGAACTGATTAACTTGAAATAAAAAGCATGGATATTTAATCCACTGAAAGTAACAGCATGAATGTTCTTAATCCGTTCATTTTATCCGGTAATTTTATGAGCAGTTCTTTGTACAGCAGTGCATCTTGCAGGAGCTGTAAGCCATTTTTACACTTCATTTACGTAACACAGGAGATGTTATTTGATGATACAACAATTCAGAGAATCTCTCTATATTCAAGTAGAATTCTAATTGATGGTACGAAGTTGCTGCATCATTAAATGGCCAGGAATAATAAAACCTTAATAGCTCCCATTTGAACGGCATCATTTTAGGACAACAGACTATCAAAGACTAGGGAAAACCTTAGATACTAGGAAGAAATTTTTTACTGTCAGGATGGTGAGGCACTGGAACAGGTTGCCCAGAGAAACTGTGGGTGTCCTATCCCTGCAGATGTTCAAGGCCAGGCTGGATGGAGCTATAAGCAAACCTGGCCTAGTGAAATGTGTCCTTGCCCATGCAGGGTGGTTGAAGCTAGATGATCTTTCAGGTCCCTTCTAACCACAAAAACTCTACGATTCTACAATTCTATACATGACCTCCTGCTCCAATGAGGTAATGGCTTGGTTTGGTAAAGAGAACAAATATGGTACATACTGAGAATGTGAGTAAACCAGAAGTACTTGCACAGTACTAAATGAGCAGCAATTTAGCAAGCATTAAAAAAAACTAAACAAAATTCGGAAATAGTTTGCTTTAATTGAAGTCATAATTTTACTGCAGATAGTTCACAGTATGAACAAACTCACTGATATCAGCTTGCCTGGCTGTGCGAGTCAGTGATGTGTGTATCCTACTGCAACCTGAGAATCAGATGCACATTCATTATTTACTTGGTAAAAGTTCATTTCTATAAATATTTTTGTGTGGTATGTTATGAGGTAGAGACATAACTTAACACTTTTTAAATAAAATTTCTTGTAGGTCAAGAGATTGAGATGTCCATTGAGATATACCTCTCTGAAACACAGTGCCACCCGTGTTGAAATACCAGGTTGCCAAATGCAGCCAAGTAGCAGGACAGCAAAACATTTATTATGCATAGCCATTGTGCCCTTGGTAAACTATAACTTCAACAGCGAAATACTTCAGGCAAGAAGTACTAAAACGCACTATCACAGAAACTTAGAGTAGTTTCAGCTTTTCTAAAGCAGCTTTCTAAAAAAACCCAGGTTTTCCAATTACCACCTTTTAGCATGTGCAAAGGAACTCAAACTGAAGTCTTAACACCTGACTTAACAGCTATGGAGTTCTTAGAGGTATGGATTTACAGCTTGCAATCATGGTTAATAAAAAGAAACAGAAAAACTTTTTCTCTCTCTTTCTTTTTTTTTTTTTTTTTAGACAGAAAGATGGAAACATAGGAATTTGCAAAGGATCACTGAAAGTCCTCTAGTCCAAATTCCTGCTTGTGACTGGGCTAGCTTCAAAGTTACATGAGTTGCACAGAGCGGGGTCTTCAGAAGAATTCTGGAAATCTCTTAGGGCGAAGATTCTGCAGCTTCTCTGAACATTTTCTCCACTGTCAAACCACTCTCAGTAAGACCCATTTTTCTCATAACTCACCATAATTTCCATTAATGCAACCTGCAACTGTTCTTTTTCTGCAGTGATAAAGAGCCCGTTTCTGTCTGCAATCTGCTTTGGGGAATAGAAGAGTGGAGTTACATTCCCCACCTCCATCTCTTCTCCTCTTCAGGCAAAACTGCCACAGCTCCTTCAGTTTTTTCTGTGTGTCCTCTTCTGCAGTTTCCTGACAGCCTTAGTGATCCTCCTTCAGACTCACTCAAGTTTGTCAATGTTTCTACTGTACTGAGAGTCCCAAAACATGAATCAGTACTCAAGATGTAATTCTATCATCTATTATTCTTTGTGGAAAGAATAATCACATTATTCACGTTAAGAATAATCAGAGGGCTCCACTCTTGCTAATACAGACTGTTATTGGACGAGACTACTAATACGGTGCTAGTTTTCATTACCACAAAGTCACACTGCTAAACCATGATCAGTTTGGTTCACCAGAACCCCCAGCTCCTTTTCTTCAGAGCTACTCCTATCCAATCAGTCTCCAGACAATGCTACTTCATGGGCTATTCTATCTCAGAGGCAAGTATTTACATTCATTTTTGTTCAGCTTCGGTGACATTCAGAGAAGAATCCATTCCTCTGATTTGTTGAGGTCCTCCTGTATGGCAGACCTTTCCTCCATCATTTCAACTACTCTTCCCAGTGTAGAGGCATCTGTAGATTTGATGAACATCCAATCACTCCTGCTGTTGCTGATTTCTTTTTTGTGTGGTTTTTTTGTTTGTTTGTTTTTGTTTTTGTGGGGGTTTTTGTTTGTTTGGTTTGGGTTTTTTTTTGTTTTTTGTTTTTTTACCTTTGGCTTCATGCCTTCTTCCTGTGTCCTCTGGAATCTACATTTCTCCTGACACCAGTCTTCTTGTCAAGTTTACATGCTCCATGGTATCTGGCCTTTCCTTTCCCATATACCTTGTCCACAACTACAAAAAAAAGCGTTACCATAAAACCTTCCTTTCATACTATTCATTTTTATTTCACCTGAATTATTTCTGATATTTACCCTCTGATAACCTATCTTAGCTTTTGCGTGGGTATTGGCACCTGAAAACTGGGAGGGAGGGATGAAGTGAGGGAAAAAAGAAGGGAGGGAATTAGGAAGGGAGAGAGGATGGTGGTTTGGTTCAAATGCATAGGAGCAAAGACAGCACCCTGTGGAGACACAATTAGCTCTTCAAACGGAATATACTTGTGCAGACTTTGAGAAAAAGTGGTAATTGGTTGACAGAACATTAAATTGATAATCATTCATGAAATTAATTACGGCAAAACCTCGTATTCTCCAACTGTATTTTGTTTCAGACGCAATACTGTCAGGACCAGGTCATATTCTAGATAATACCAGCAGAAAAATATAAATACTTTGAGCATTATTTATAAAAAAGATGTTTTCCCTCTTTAGTTGTAGAAGAATCACTATTTTCAGCAGTTTATGAAGCTTCTGGTTGTTGCTGTTTCAAATTATGTATTTGTATGAAGCCAGACCCACCATTCACACCCCGTAACGTAAAAGCTTACTTCCAGAGAAAGCTTATATGAGACAAAGAGGCTGTATCATAATAGAGAAAAGCAGGGTGATTTAACTTTAAATTAGAACAATTTAACTTTAACTATGCAGTCAGAGAGGAAATAAGAATAGCATAAAAGTAGAATAAATTGGTTAAAATAAAATAAACAAAAAAAACCTCCAAAAAAACCCCCCAAAAAACCACCCCCAAAAGCCCCCAAAACACCCCAAACCTGGAACTCAAGCTATTATTGTAAGAAAGACAAGGGAGATTATTTTTCTCCCTTTTTAAGGTTAAAGGAAGAGACTGCATTCATGCAAAATTAATTTTCCTTCATCAGAAATCAGAGATTCAAAAGTTAAATTTGAACTTCTGAAGTCTTATCTCTTGAGTGTATGAATATTTTATGCACCTTTTAATTACATAATGATATACTACCCTTTGACTCAGGTCTCTCTTTATTAAGGGAATGTTATTTTTAAACCGATTCAATATTTTGAGCTGTCTCAATACTATAATTCCCATAGAAGAAAGCCTTTTCCCTAGAAAAAA
Organism: Platysteira castanea; assembly: GCA_013397175.1. NCBI lineage: Eukaryota > Metazoa > Chordata > Aves > Passeriformes > Platysteira > Platysteira castanea. The sequence goes on from VYXC01005348.1 coordinate 590,252, forward strand.
TATAATAAAACAGAAACTCCAAGCGGAACTCCAAGAAGAGCTAATACTTTGTAGAATGGTAGATATGCACCTGCAGGAGAAAGCCTGATGGAATTTTCTCTCACAAACATTCTGATTTTCAAAGATATTTATTGACAAAATGTCATATATAAGATTGAGCTACACTTCAAAGATCATTTGTAAGGAGATCCCAAATGAAACTGTGTTGGAGAAGTGCTAAATTTTGAAGAGTAGAAATATGGGTAGAAGATATTCTTAGCTCTTCTTGCTTCAGGCTGATTGATTTGCACTAATTGCATCACTTTGTTTTCTTCCATTATGACTCTTTCATAAATCTAGATGCATTTTATAGAAACTGATCTTCATGAGTTTATATCATATATTCACTCTTGATAGAAAGAAAGATGCTTCAGAGCACATAAATTCTATAAAAAGACAGCTTGCCTTTTGGGTGATTCTTCAAATGGATAGGCTTCAACATAGAAACTATTTAATCTATTTCTATATTCAAATTTTGATTGATATTGCAAACTCCATTTCATTTGTGATATTCTAAGTTAATGACAGCTTCTGGAACTGCCGTCAATTACTGGTGAAGACGTGACAAATAGTGATATGAAGTTCACCCCTTTTTTAACTCAGCATATATTTAAAAGCTTTTCCTGCTAAATTTGAAAATATTCAGATTGCAGGATGTGTACATGCTGTCTAAACTCACCTGAACTTTAGGTACCAAATCAGGCTATTGTTTCACAACTGAAGTAGAAGAGAGATTTTCCAAAGAATGTCAAAGAAAGGGATAATATAAGAAGAGACTGTAATTTGTCTTTCCCTCAAGAATTAACAGCAAATGTCATCCTTGCCTTGGAATTATGAGAAAAATATAAAATTTTCTTTACTTGAACATGGCAATTATTATAACTGAAAGGGATATGGAAAATATACGTTTTGTTCAGAAAGCACTGTGAGCCAAAGCATTTGACAGAAGTAATTTTCTTTTGGGATCTGGGCCTTAATTCCTAGAAATATGCACTTGGACAATCTCTGTACAAAGACACCACAGGTCCTAATCAGCTCATGCAGGAATCCCCTTGAGTTACAGTTTCCCACAAAACGGTCCTTTACTTCCAAAACAAAACCTTGATAATCCTCAGAGGTCATAGAAACATAAAACAAAGCCAAAAGCTCAACTTTGTGGGACTTATTTTCTCTCTTAGGGGCTAATTAGCTATTTTATTTTAATGTCAAAGTAGGAAGGTTGCTAATCCTTGACTTCAAAGACCCTCAAATCTAAAATGTAATTAAAGAGAGCAACTCATTCTTCCAGCCTGGGAAGAGTTGACTTAACATTTCTGCTTCCTTTCTTTCTTTCCTTGCTTCCTAAAGAGACTTGATTTGCAGGAATCCCTCCCTCCCATTTAGCTCCCCAAACAGTGTTTAGCGAGGTAGGGCTACACGAGTGTTAGATTTAGTTTATACCCCTTCTAGCTGTCTTGGATGTGGGTTTCAGGTACCAGTGCAAAACTAATACCCAAAGTGGAAATACACCAACAGGGAACAAAATGGCTCTGGCAGTGGTGGGAGAACATACAAGCACACACACTCAGAACTGTCATTAGAGCATTATTAAGAGTGCCCTACACAAATATTTCACAGGTACTCACATGGAAGGACAAATATCTATATACTGTAACTTAACTTCGTAGGTAGTATCAACATGATACAGTCTTTTGACTTGCAACTGAAAACAAAAACTTACGTAAATTACAGATTATTTTTCCAAAATATTTTGTTTTTAGTGTATTTCAACAGTACATAGAAGCAGAACACTTTTTTTGTACGGAGTCTTTATTGGAGATTCCATAATGTTTTGTGAAGTAAAAAGCAAATCAGTGTTAGATCTTTTAAATTACAACAAATTATAGCAACTCGGCTTTCTAGTTACCATGGTTACAGGTCCCTACAGACCATTCTTTAAGAATTTTCTCCTCCACCCAAGATAGCAACAGTCTTTTAAAAATATTATCTAGACTACAGCAAAAGACAATTTATAGTACATTTACCCTGATATGCAAATTAACAGAGCATTTGTTAATGAGACTGCCACTTGGGCAAAAGCATGGGCATCCTTATACTGAGAATGACAGCTGCTGGAAATTATAGGTCTTAATTCTAAATAAACCATTCAAAATAAACTTCACAGAATTTTAGCTTGACAAATATGAAAAATATTTGCTGAAACTATCAGACTAACCTATGAAAAAGAATCCAATAAAGTGATTTTTTTCACTCAGTAGAGTTCATTTCTGTCAGGTGCCTTTGTTCTTTTTTGCACCAATTTATAATTCATCTATGATAACTTTCACCATAATTAGTAAGCACCTTTACTCACAGCTTTGTACGAAGCAATTTAACCTGTATGTTACAAGGGATTTTGCCGTATATATTTCTTATCTTCTGGAGCTCTCATACAGGCTCAAAGGAAAGGAATTTAGTAAAATTTGCAGACAAAAAATCCCAACTAATTTAAAGGGAAGGTTGTTCATGTGTTTATCTTTTCAAGATAATCTTAGGGAACAGCATAACAAATGGATTTGTAAACAATGTCTTTCGATAGGTGTGAAGCTTCACTACAATACCCAAGTTGTCAGTTCATCCAGATTTTCCTTTCAGTTGTAACCATCAGACATACCCCGAGGAGACACAATTTTCAGATTTCTAGAAACAATGATTTGGAATGACAGCAATAATAAATATTAATGCCTAGCCCAAAAATGATATTTGCTGGTCTTTTTCAGAAAAAATGATGAAATTCTAATACTAATATTATTTGCTGCAAATTTAAGAATGTCAAAGAAACTGGAAAGGTTTAGGTACCAATGGCTTTGTCTGGCACACATGAAGTCACATGTTTGACTCCCTATTATGCTATCCTGGCAACTGTTTAAGGAAATAAAAAAAAAAAGCAAAAAACTTGTGCAATATTTATCTAGAATGCATTAAAATGGAGGAACACACATAAAACATATTTGAAACTTACAGGATATACTATGTGTCTTCCATGACGCAAAAAAAAAGAGATGCAAAATCTATCCATGCATTAAATTTTCCCTAACTATTGTGTTTTCTGGTTTCTTTCATATCAAGATTTTTTTCCAGAGTCCTATCACTAAGAGTGTTTATCGTATCTTACAGCTACTATAAATTCATGATAAATTTCTATAAACAAATCCTTTCTTAACTAATCTAATATTAACATGCCAATATGTTTATTTTGTTTATAATATAGGACATAATATAAAACACTGGTGAAGTTTAAAAAGCAGTTAAATATTCAGGTAAATATTAATTCAGCAATTCATCAAGGTATTAGACTATCTGCTCAGGACTAAAGAATTCCTTATCATTGACAACGATGGAAGAGAGTGTGGGCAGCACCTACTTGCTGTAATCCCGTTCAAGTAGACACATTTCCAGGTGTAGGAGAGAAGTCATCATCACATGCTCATTTAACAAACCAGATCCACCTATCTAAATTGCTGTTTAAGTCCCTCAGATTCGTCTAGGTCAACACCAATATACTCCACTTTCTAACTCAGGGTGAATGTGTTTTCCACTCGCCCTCTCTGAGGCAGACTGTGGGTAGCCAGGTATGGAGAAGTCAAGTGTAAGAAGATCAGAAGTATCAGGAATAAACATAATTCTAGCAAAGTGTTTGGCACTGAACTGGCTCCTGGATGCTGCTGCAGTACTATTTCTTTGTCTAAAGCATTCCTATGTGGAGAATGCTCCTGTTCACGGGACTGACCTGAAACCCAGTAGTGTCATAAGGAGAGACTCTCCCCTCTCCAACGAGCTATCAGTCATGGCTTCCGTGCTTCTAACTCCCTGTGGCATAATGCGGAGAGAGAAGCACATCTTCATTCAGAATAGGGATTAGGACATAAAAGCAAGAGTTCAATCTTTCTTGAAATGAATAGTGCCAAGAGCCCAGGCTGCTATTCCAGACATGTGGGGCTTCTCTTGCCAGACAGTGAAGGAGGTCAGAAGTAGCAGTAGTAAGGTAATACCACACTCCATTGGGTGGACATTCACAGTAGAAGGTTCTGCAAAATTAAGCTCAAGGAGACATGAACCAAACACTGAATATTGGCTCTCTATATTTGAGATAGGCATCCGACTTAAAAAAGATTGGACTGCCTCTTCTTGTTGCCTGAACTGTACAAACTGTATGTCTTCAGGAGTAGGAACACTTTTATCATTCAACTCATAGGGTTCTTATGTGGTTAATTTTCTCCCTTCTTCTCTTGGCAGTTTCTCAGGAGTTAAACGATATTTATACGACATATAACTTGCACCTGCAACACTTCTGTGCTTACCATTTCATAGCTTAGCTAGCTAGAAATCCCATAACAATTATAAACTTTACTCAAAGATAATAATGGAGCCAACCTGCTTCCACTGTAAATTGCTGGAGTATTTCAATCAGATTAATGTTAATGTCTATGGCCATTCTATCATGTATGTTTTGAGCAGAGAAGTATTTTAAAAGGTAATGAATATAACAACAGCAACATAACAAAATTCTCCAAGGCTCTATCTAAAGATTCAGATGTATGCTCTGAAACTGATTACCTCTTCTGGTCCCTTAATTCCTGGAGCTGTAAACTACATCACGGCTCCTTTATGGCTGATGAATCCAAATTTTCCGTCTTTGAAATCTGTGGCTGATACTCATGTTGATCCCACCTTGGCTGGAAGTCAAGTTACGGGAACGACACATTACACAGACCCTTTAGCTGTGGACACACAGCTTTACTAACTCTCATACCAGCTGTCCAAAGCCAGGGCATGGCAAAACAGGAATAACTCGGGAGTAAATACTGATACAACAAGCATTGAAATCCACTGTAAAAGATAAAAGATTGTGCTATTTAATTGTGACAGCAAAGAGAGAGTTCATAGGAAGAGCATATGCTACTTTAGATTGTAGGCATAACTACTGAGTAATATTCCTACTGCCAAAAATTTTCCCCATACTGCTACCCAAATAAAAATAACTATCATCCTAGACCTAAGCACATTTATCCTTTCCTTATTAAGATCAAAATATTAAACATTTATCAAAGACTCTTTTTAAGTGTTCATTGAAAACTGTGCACAAATTCACCTGAATCAAACCCACCAGGCTGGAAGGAGCTGCCTGACAGTACATCCCAGTGTTAGCTGAGATCTCCCTAACATGAGCAGACCTTCATGTGGTATATTTGTTCTGTAAGGAACTATGATTTTCTGACTGGGTGGCCCAGGCACTACACTGTCAATAACTGAATTATAATTCTGGTCTAAAAAACCTTATTTTTTCTGACAGGAAAAAACCCCGGAAACGATAAAGTTTATTTATTTCATTGCTTGAGGCATCCATACTCTTTACAAGAAAAACAACAGTTATTCTAGAAATTATCATTACAATCTGCATCCTTATGGGGTTAAATTATTTTCATTTCTAATACTTTGTAATGCTCAAAACAGAATAATTATTTATATCTTCCACAAGTAGAAATGTACTGTATTATTTAATTTTCAATTATTAAGCCTTATCAGTTGGTTGAGGCAGAACAGTGAGAAATAGAGTTGTATGTACTGAGACTCCTAATACAGAGAACAGTAGCACTCCCAAATTAAAGCCGCCAACAATAGATAGCTAATTTCCTTTAACTTCTATGATTCTTATTAAAAGTTATTATAATAGCTGGCTTTTTAAAATCTAAGGGTTGCTTCGCAGTACACTACCGATATCAAATATCTTAGTGCGACACTTCTGAAAAACATAAGTTCAGCAGCTTCAGTTATTTGTTAAAAACAGGTGCTCACACACAAATGTGTTGTTAGTGCCAGAAAAGAAAATGAGACCATCTGAGAGAATTGTATGAGATTTGTCTGATTTTCAGCTAAGGATGTTCTCATAAAATATAACAAGGAGAACTATCACAACCAATCATAAACCCCTAATTTTCTAGCAATTCCCTAACTTATTTTCACTGTTGCATAAAAATATATGCATTTTAGGAGAAAGCAGAAACAAAAGTTATTGCAAGTTTTGGAAGCACTAAATAAGGTGCTGGAAGAATAGCAGAAAATTGATTATACAGAATAAAGCTATGAACCTTGGCAGCACTGTCTGGGTAATCTTTTTTTTCTGCTTCACTTTTCCATTGTCCACTCAGTTTAGGGCTACAAGTAAAAAAACTCTAAGTTTAATAATTTTATAGAGCCCAAGTTCTCAATACAGAAAGAAAAAGCATCTTTGATACCTAACAGTCTTCTGTGAGTTGCTTTCCCTTTGTTCCAGTGGCATCCAGCCTGCTTCTGTATTCATCTTCTGGTCTAAGCAGCAAAATCACTTGCTTCCTAGTACAGGAGATGACTGTTCTCTCATGACAAGGCTATTTTCAGTGCTGGTTAATTAGCAAGCACACGGTCGCAGAGCTGTCCATCTTGCCCTTTACCACATAAACCTGGCATTTGTATGCAGCACACGCGACAGACTTAATATTAGGACAAGTCTTGCAGTGGTAATCAAGTTCTCGTACTTGATTTTGTTTTTAATGGTAATAATTCATTTCTGAAGTTCCACCTATCTATCCATTAAGTGATGAAGTGTCAGGGCACAGAGGGGAGTAATCTTTTATGTTGTCTATGCATAATTTAACTCTTAATTCAGAAGGGGGAAAAGCATAAGTACAGCCAATTTTTCTCATGTGCATTAGTGTTTTTACCTCCTCTATGATCTCTGCTGTTATGTATGGGTAATAGAAACCTAACAGCTTTTCAATTTAGACAGCAAAATCAGTGACTGAGAAGTCTACAACACCAGCCTTTGCACAGAAGAGTCCTAGAGTATGTAAAGTGTGAAAACATTGCAAGAAGCCATAAAAAACGCAGAGGTCTGAGTGTTCTAAAATGATTCCAGGACACTATTCATCACACTTGCTCTCACTTATATAAAATCAGTGCAAACCCTGTCATACTGTATATTAATCAAAATCCTGGGTTTTGGTCAATAAACTGTACTAAAAACATCCAAAACACTGCTTTAAAAAAATCCAAATATTGTGCTACTTCTTTTGAGACAGTGGGCTTCATATATTTACTTATGTGATTTATATGATAAAGATTGCAGACTAAATAGTATACAATGAATTCTATATATTTTTTTGAAGGTACTGAATACCAGTAAGTTTTCTATTATCCTTTAGAGAAATATTATCACATTTTATCAAATAAATTTAAGGTATTTCAGACACATATGTAAAGGTAGACTTTTAAGAAATAGTTTTCATTTTAAAATGTCTCAAGACAGAAGGTTTATGCTGACTACTTTTCCTTCCCTGTCATCCCTCAAATAAAATTTGAGTGGGCCAATTATAGGTAGGTTTAGCAAACAGGTAAAGGCTCAAAGGTAATTTGGCTTCCTAAAAGATGTTATAAATTTGGAAACTAGAAAATGAGGGAGGTAGACAGATAACTGTGGACACAGCTACACCCTGAGATACAATTTCCTGAGAGGAAGGTAGGCAGAATGTAACAGCTACACACCCCATCTGAAGGCAGCTGGGCCAGGCAATCTGGACATATCTGGTTGCAGACTAATGACAAAATGCTTTATCTGCAGGGGTGTCACAGACAGATTCAGGAAGGAACAGATGTTATTTCCATGGAAGACAGATCTGAGAGATTAAAGGACAAAAGTCAGTAGGAAACCAGGCACTCTCATTAGCTCTACAGATGATAGAACAACTAGTAAGAACACTCACACATATTCAGTAGCATGCTTAAGTTGTGCCACCTTCCTAGGTGTCTGAGTAGAAGCCTTTTAATGGTCTGTCACAAGTGACGTGTGTACACTGACAGATAATCTTCATCAAGAGCATCTTTTGTTGTGTGGCTGCCATAGAAGAAGGATGTATGGTGTTCCCTCGAACTGAGGGAAATTCCTGCACTTCTCATTTGAGGACCACATCAGGTAACAGAAAAGACTCAAAGAAGCACAAGGGGCTTTGTTATCCCTTGCAAGATTTTCTAAACAACAATACCCATACTCCTGTTACCTACAACTCTATTGACTCCATGGTGCAGATCTTACTAAAGGAATGATGACTGGTCACTAAACTTAATTTCTCTTCAAGACACAAACATGAAGATCTCAAGCTCTTAAAATTGCATAAAATACTGAAATCTAGCTTCACTGGAAAGACTGTCTACCATGGATAACTCCTCCTTCACATTTAGGTACACTGCTGTGCTCGCAAATCACTGCGACAAACAATAAAGAGCTAATTTCCTTCAGGCATGTCATAAGGACGTGCTTGCCATGGGACAGGTGGGAAACCCTTTTCAATAAATTCTCCTTGTTCCTAAAAGAGAAAGAATACTTGCATAATGATAGGTAAATTCAACTTTTAATCTTGGAATCGAAAATATTTAGAACTGCTTTCTTGGTGACTGCAAGACTAATTACGTTCGCTTACGTTTATATTTGCAAGGCTTTCCTAGGCACTAAGGTTTCCTCTTACAAAGGACAGCAAAGTCAATAGCATTAGTAGGTAGACAGCAATAGAATCAGTCAAAGTATAAGTACTATGGACATGCTGTCCCTATCTAGCATAAATTTGATATGAACCGTTGCAAAATACTAGAGTATATATATATATATTCTTTCCAATGTAACTGGTTTAGGAACATCAAAATGATTGGTATAATATATTACTGTATTTAACAATGTCCTGACATCCTACCAGCTGATGTACCTTCCTGTTCTGATGTACCTTTCTGTTCTTGGTGGGGAATTTAATTATTCAAAGAGTAGCTGTACTACATCAATAGCATGAAGGATGACTTCCAGCTCATAGAAGAAGTTCTAGATCTTCTGATCAATATCCTGAACAAGAACAAAAGTGTTTCTGTCTCAAACCTTTTCCTGACACTTTTTTAGTCTCCTACAGACTCGGAACTGAATTTACTGCTGGTCTTCAAGAATAAGTTTTGTTGCCAGTGTTGAGAAAAGTGACTGATTTTACATGAGGTCTTAACTTGCTTTTTCATCATTTGCTAAAAGTTTCTGAAAAGTTTTCTGGCTTTGGGGAAGATTGGCCAGCTTTTGCAATTAGAATTGTATGAAAAAAAAGACTGAGGCAAGCATTGGTTGGAATTTCTCAGTCTTACATCAATTATTGTCCACTTAAGAGACAAGCAGCAGTTGCCAGTTTAATCGTTTTATGAGACTCCATTTATCATTCATGTTAAAATGGCCCTGGGTAGGTTCTTTTTAATCCATTATAAATCAAAATAAATAATGAATAATGATAAGTAATTGCAACTAATGAATCAGACATGGCATTCCTTATTCCCACCACATCAACTCTGCACATGTGCACTGCCTAGAAGAAGCAGAACTATCTTCACAGATAGCAAAAAATAGCAAAGAAGGCAAAGAGCTTTTGCAGCAATACAGTATTTGGCACAAGAGAACAACTTGGAATTGGAAATGCAGATGCTTTAAAAACAAAGAAAGAGAACAGTTCTTATTTTCTTCTTGCAGAGCTCTGAGGTGGACTTTTATCATGAGTGAATAATTTTTTACATAGTTATTAGTAGTGTGTGGGCTACAACATGAGAAATAGTACTCAGGTCTACACCACTTATAATTTTTCATACCATTTAAAAAATTCCTTAGTTCTATAAAAATAGATCTGTGGATCCTTGCCAGATATTCTTAAATACATTTCATGCTTACAAAAGCAGTCCTGTAATAAATTAACATTTTTTCCATTGACAGTTTTGGCTAATATATATCCCATATGGTGCTGAATGAAGTTTAAAAACTATGAAGCACTCTCACTGTTGGGAGTAGCAAAGGAATTCTCATGATAGAAAGACAAGAAGATAAAAATGAGTAGTTGACATACAAGAACTTTTCATTGCTTTATACAACTTCTAGGTCACCCAAAATAAGGTATGTACGTAAAGCTTAAATTAAAGGAGCACATGAACATTAGAGATTCATTATACTCATCTTCCTTAATGTGTAGTGTCCAAAGATATTTGATACAGTAGGAATCTAGACAATAGACATAACAAATCTGCATGCAATGTAAATATAGAACTAAAAGAAAAGGTAAAGAAAATAGTTCAGTTGATTTAATCTGAAACTCATTTCTTTTTGTCAAAAACTTGAGAAATAATGACTAACTTTAGAAAAAAGTATTTGGAGATGAGAAAAGGGAATAGCTTGTTCAAGAGATCTACAGCAGTTTTTATATTTCCATTTTTTCAAATCTTGTTAAACCAATTTGCTAAATTAAATACAAATTGTTTACCTCAATGAAAGTGAGCACCATGCCTCAATAGAAAGTGATATTCCAGAAATGTATTTCTCCTATAAAGTATTACTGAAAGGAGTTTTATGAAGGTATTCATGCTGATCTTGGAGGAACAGATGAATGATAAGAATGTGTCTGTTATAGCCTTAGTCATAATAGAGTACTATTATGAGGGGAGAATATAAATACATTAATTTTATATTTTTAAGTAACACAGGAATATAACTGATGTTTGATTTGAAAGAAAACAGAAATAAGAACAATTATTTGAATGGTACTTTTAATAAAAAATGGTAGGTGGATTTTTTTTCCTACATTTCACTCATCAGAGACCCTTTCACAACAGTGAAGAGCTATCCAGCAAGGAACTAAAGGCTTGCTTGAACAAAGCCAATTGCATCCTTCAAATATCTAGTGGTTTTGCAATGATCATTTTCCCAGGACACTGCATTGATCGTTGCTGGGTTGATCACTGTAAAGCCCATTCAAGCATAAACTCTATTTGACTTCATTCAATTTTCAAAGCACTATATATGTGATTCCTTTCCTATATATTGTTTCCATTTGTCACAGTTTCCATCCCTGACCAAATTATGCCACCGGTACTGCTACTACCTGTATTTTCAAACATACAAAGTCTTCAAAATTGTCTCTAATGTCTAAGAGGAGTTCACTGTAAGCATCCACAAAGACTCCTCTTAAACCTTATTTAAGGTCCTCCTTGAAACTTGCAGGTGCCAGACAGTGATTAAGTTGCTGGCGGGCTGGTAATGCCACCCCTCCATCTAAGCAGGTCCAGCTCGTTGTTTCAACACCCTTGCCCGCTGTCTGCACCAACCTGCCATCTCTTGTCTTAGAAACCTGAGCAAGAACGACATTTCCATGCCCTGTTTATATACTACCTGGTGCAATGGGATTCTGATGCATGAGCGAGGATGCAAGTTTGATCAAATACTGACAGAACTCTCAGAAAAAATACAGATAAATAAAAAGTGATGTTGTTTTGAGTTAAACTTCTGCTTTCTAATTAAAGCAAAATCTGCAGCACCACAGGGGGAATGAAAGCAAGTCAGGCTGTAAAATGTCACTGTTCTCTGGGGGCTGTGGGCTTTGCATAAAGCTGTGGTAATACTCTGCAAAAAACTGGGAAGAAGAGAGGAATTTTTCCCAGGTAGGGCTTACAGAACTTACTATCAGCAGGCCCACAGAAAATGCAGAGGACTTAACCAGTGGTGCACTAATACTCTTTTGTTGTCTCAAGATTTGGTAACCAGGACCCACAAGAGCCCTCTGGCACCGAACTGAATGTGCTCACCCCATTGCCACTGTGGCAAGGAATTTCCTTAGTACAGGAGGGAAAAACTACCATGGTCATTCTGACATAGAGGTATGCTAAGTTTGCATGAGGATCTGGACTTCAGAATCAAAAGAGAAACAAAATATTTGTCTATCCTGCTTTATCAAAAGAAGTGACTAAGAAGGCAATGAGTAAAAACCCCCTTGTAACAGGTGGGATCCCTGCAAGACAGGGATGTTGCAAATACCTTGTTTGCAGGCTCTGCTCTCATAAGTCAATATTAATAAGCACAAGAGATAGAATTGAAAGAATATGCCCAAAATGATTCATTTATACTGGCTAGAAAATTAGACAGAAGCACTGAGTCCTTCATTGTCCCAGGATGAAGAAATATTTTGCAACAGGAATGCAGTCATTGAAGCATAACAAACAAAAGGCATGCATCTGAAATGACATCTGCATTTATAGGACAGAAGCCAGTGTTTCCAATTCATAGATTATATATATTAATTATTCAATTATTATATTTGCCAAAAATTATCTGAGTACATTTTCTTTTCCAGTCTGTAATAGGAAACAGCAGAGATGCCTTTGTAAATCAGACCTGAACTATTAAACCAGGGAACTTGACATGAAATGCAAAACACAGGAGCTGTGATTCTAATTCTTCTTCACCACAATAACTTCCAAGTGCTTTTTGAAACCAAGAAAAGTTAGCTAGCAAAAAAAAAAAAAAAAAAAACAAAAAAAAAAAAAAAAAAAAACCA
>VYXC01005348.1:603738-675946 GCA_013397175.1 Platysteira castanea
AAAAAAAAAAAAAAAAGGGTGGGGGGGAAGGAAAAAATCAAAGCATGTTATAGTCTTCTCTTGACTATTACACACCCAAAATACATGACACAAAGAATTTTTTGGTCAGCTATAAAAAGATTTTAAAAGCAGCAATTTTACGTACACAACGGATATAGTCAGTTATTTATCACAATCTAATGAATGCCTTAAATGACAGTGGCTTGCTATAAATAATATATAAATATATAATTTATATATTATAGATATTAAAATATATTTTNTGATAGTTCTGGAAAGAAGAATATCACAATTCAATAGTGTTAAATTATTTAAAATAATAATAAGTCTTCAGGAGTTCATTATCAATCTTAATAAAGCTCTTACTACACAGATAAATCTTTTTTATGGTGCACCTGTGTACGTAACTGTAATGTTACGTCAGTGCCGTAATGATAAAGACTCACCTAGGGAAAAAAAAGCCAAAACTATGCAAGATAGAACAGATCAGTCCTTCTTCTCTTTAAATGTTCGAATTTTCCCTTGCAGCAAAATTGCTGAAGAGGAAACAACATATTAAATGTCAAATTGACCTGGGACAGATAATATTACTGGATTTTAGCCATCAAATATTTCCTTTTATCTTAATTGGCTATTAGTCTCTATGAACACAAAATACTCAGGAGAAAACAAAGCTTTTATCTTTGTTTTCCTCTTGCAGATTTGTCCATAAAGAGTGCAGAAAGCCCAGCAAACCTTCACACAACGTACACCAGGTTCTTTGTGGAGCCCGAGACTTTGAGGATTTATTCCTCTTCTGAACACAAAGGATCGGAATACAAAGAACAGCAAGGCTAGCTAAAACAATTGCTTGTGCTACCCATGTGAGCTGCATATTTTCACTTCCAAGTCATTATCTTTTATAACCAGCAGTTAGTGCAAGTAAAGAAGCTCAAACCAAATGATGGTTATAGCATCTAATCAGATGCCTAGAGGGTTAGTAAACAATATAAAACTGTAATTAAACAGGACCTAGCAACGAATGTGTCCATTTCAGGCTTTTTGTAAAATCACTCTAGAAATTGATACCAGCTACAGTTAATAACTACCTATGGAAAGTTAAAAGTCAAGGGAAATTTTTACTTTAAGCTGAATAAACAATGTATGAACTCCTATTTACTCAGCATCTGTGTCTTGCAAATTTAATAATTAGGAGGGCTTGAACCACTGCTGTGTTCTTCAAGTTTTACATTGCTGTCGCTGCATAAAATTACACCCTTGTAAAACTAGAAACTATTAAGCTTCTAGCATTTGAACTTCTCTAACAAAAAGTATGAGGTTATGCATTTTAGAGGAGTTTTGGAGCGTCTCTAATACAGAATCAAGTAAAAGTTCAACTAGAACATTTAAACTAGTACACCGGCATGCCCGGACAGACAGACAAAAAAAGATGGAACAGAAACTGTACACTTCTGCTAGCTGAAGGCTTCACAGATATGGCAAAATGTCTTAAAGCTCTGAGCATTAAGTGTTGAACACGGTAAGAGACAGACGTCTTGTCCCAACATTTAAAATCAACTAGCAGAAGTAATTTCAATTAAAAAATTCTTACTACAAACAAACAAACGAAAAAACAAATGAAAAGCCCCCACCAGAATAACAGAATCACCATTACTGTCTTAAATTAAGTTTCTGCTAGTTGGTTGATACTTTTGGATCAACTTAAGACAGGCAAAATCAAAGAAAAATCTTTAATTTTCTGACAATTATAAATTGCTCTATCATATAATCTTATATTTTTAATTTAAAGCCATAAAGAGCTCATTTCTTCCCTTTAATTTTTAAATAATAGTTTTGCTTGTGCAAGAATACATTATAACTGCAAATGTGCCTATTTGAATAATTACAGATACTGTATTCCATTGTTTAGTTACAACAGAGATGAATGCAGGAAGCATAAAAACAGGCACTAAACAACATCAAACACCTCCCCCCACTTAATTTTTACAATGTTTATCTCCTCTGACATTTCTTACCAGGTCAAAATCAACCTGACATAAAATCCAGCATATACTTTTTTGGGGAAGTAAAGACTGGCTTCTGTATCATTTGTATTTTGGTTTTGAAACATGCTTCCTCTTGAACCTCTTAGAGAATTCTTTAATTCTGTCAAAATAATATTAACCTTTTCATGAGACATTTGAATACCAGAAAAGAGTTCTAAGGAAGATTTGGCTGAATGGAAATGGTGATATTAAATGCAGCATCTTAGTAAAAAATGTAATGAAACTAATGTCTGCTACTTTCATATTGCTGTTTTGATTAGATTTTATGGTCTTTGGATGCTAGTTAGTCCTGAAAGTGTATCATTTAACATAATCTCAATTCTCTAAGGTACTTACCCATGTACCAGGTCCCTCTGAAATCAACTACTTGTGCCTGAAAACTAGGCTTGTTCTTAACTACTTGCTGAGGAGCAGCCTCATTTACTTTTCCTTAAAGCTGATGGAAGGACTCTCACTCAATTCTGACAGACAATATAAAAGTCTTAAACCCTATGTCATATTGTGAATTAAGCATGGATAGATATCTGTATTCCATTCTTATTAGTCAGCCATAATATTATGGCATTGCACCTTTAGCTACTTCTCACACACTGGAGAGCTTGCAGGGCAGCTTCATTTTGTCCCTAACCTGTCCCTTCTCCACTGTCCCACCACCCTCTGCCATGGTCCCACAGCTGGTGATCTGATTATACCAGAGGAATGTATCAACTGACTACAACCACCTTGATATTAAAGGTGCTGATCTGAAGTGCTTCAATACTTAAATTTATTCCCTTGTCCACCCAAATGAATTGTTAAAGACAGCATTAGCTGCCTCTTTGGCCTTTGTGAAACGTAAGGAAAATTGGAGGCTTACGGGTAAGTAGCCAGGAAGAACCAGTAGGGTGACAGAGGAGCTACCCACTGAAAACCAGTAACAAGTGCTAAGGGTGCAGCACAACTCCTGCCCAGGCTCAGTGCAATTCAGTAAAGACAATTTCCATTTCATCATTCCTCCCTAAAGAAAAGCTCTGCATTATAATTAAACTACTTTGGAGACTGTAGGACCTATTATTTTAAATAAAAGGAAGTTACAAGGTCCTATCACTTCACCAATACTATGACAACCTTCTCTGTTGCATTGATAATTTCAGATTAAAACTAGTGAAATAACTTGCATCTTTCCTCTAAGAACTATCCGTTCTGTCAGAAAAGAGCAAGACTGAGGTGTTTAATTTGCCTTATGTCTCACCATAGCAGGAAGCATTACATCATGCACCCTCTTTTCAAATACAGGAATTAGGGGGTATCAAATGAAACCTAGGAGGTAGCAAGCCAAGGGATATTCTGATGAAATGTGTAGTTAGGCCATGGAAATACTTCTTCAGATGTATATAGATGACAAATAGATGAATATAAAGGGAGACTGCACAATTTAAGGGAGAAAGAACTTTCAGATCTAGTAAATAGAAAGGTAGCCCCTTAAACATAATGGCTGATATTATTCTGAAGAACTGTTTTGACCAGCTTATTCTGACTTTAAATCCATTTACCACTAAAGGCTAGAGTCTAATAAGTTAAAGTACCTCTTTTTGATCTGGATTCCACAAAAGTGATCCAAACAACTGATACTCAACTGCATTCAGGAAGGCAGGTTAGACTTCCAAATTTTATATGTTATATCTTGTATTGGAGCATGAACAAAGTTGAGACATTATTTTCCTAAAGTAACATGAGAAATTATTGCTGTAAGGGGCCACAGACCACTACAGTTTCTGCACTTGTGTAGCAGCCCACGTGAACAGTGGCAGAATTCAATGAGCAAAGCGCAACAAGTTTGTAAATCTTTGATTTCAAATTCTGAAATGGCAAACAACACTGAAGAAACAAGGAATCATAAAAACTATTAATTAAGCACACTTCAAATATTTCTGACTGCTCTTCAGTCTCTCATCAATAGATTGGCTAATTAATCATAAGTATCTTAAATGCTTCACTATATTTTTGCATGTTTTGGTTGCCTTAATGTTTCAGGTGAATATTATTTTTATTTTCTCAGCTGAATTTTAAAGAAAAAGAAGTGCTAGAACAACTACGTTTTAAACATGACCTTTTCATTTATGAAACATTTGAGAGCCTCTTTCTGAATTCAAAATTAATTTGAGTTGAAGAAGATTCAAAATATGGAAGGACTATATAGTCAAGCCAGTCATTTTATTGTATATTGAGCTGTATTTTCTTTGGCTGTTAAACCTTTTTCTAGCTTTCTGTATTGCGTCTTGTCTCTGTTTTGGTTATCAGTACCACTGATACAGAGCAAGTGAACTAGAGCAGAACTCCATCTTTGATAGGAGTCACGGCAAGATTTTATAGGAATGCCTGTATGTGTCTCAAAGCTGAAGTTACAGTGTCTGAAAAGTGCTTTAACACAGCCAGGCCTAATATCATTTAAAAATGCTACATTCAAAATACTGTACAGTGTACTTTTATTAAAAAGTTGTAACACCGGTTAATTCCAGTAGCCTGTCTCAACCAGAGAGCATAACAAGATGCCTTAGGGAAAGTAATGAACAGCTATACAATAATCTGCCTATTGGGAATGTTTCTTCTTAACTCTTAAGCCTGAAAATCATATTGCTTGCAAAATCTTTATTTGATATAATACAAAGTTAAAAAAGCATGCAAATGTCTAATTCATTTAAACATTGTATTAAGATCTTGGCCTCAATTCTACTCTGCCTCTGAAAATGAGATTTACACATAGTTTGTGCTTAAAAAATTTGTATTTTCGAGAAGTACATTTTTGTTATTTTCTTTTAGTTATCCATTCTTTTTATACCATAACAAATTTAGGTATGAGAGTATTTTATCTTCCCTGTATCTACATTTTATCATTTCTTCCCTTTAATCCTTTATAAATTAAAATACTATGTCGAGTCTTTGTATGGAGGTCTTTATACTCAGCCTCCCTCCAAAAACCAAACTAGTGGCCTTTCTCATATAAACCAGCCTTCTATTATGAAGTAACTACACCAGCAGACAAGGCAAGGGCAACATCATCTTTCTCTCTAAAGGGGAGAGAAATGGGCTCAATTGATGGACTGTTAGATGGATAAGAAAGCAGTTGGATGGTTGCATCCAGAGACTGATGGTCAATGGCTTAGTCATGATGGACATCAGTGACAAGTGGTATTGGGACCAGTGTTATTTATTATCTTCATTAATAACATAAATGAAGGGCTCAAGTGCACTCAGCAAATTTGCAGATGACAACAGAGCGGTGCTCTTGACACACCTAAAGGACAGGATCCCATCCAGAGGGACCTGAGCAAGCTCGAGAAGTGGGCCCATGGCAATCTCATGTGGTTTCACAAGACCAGGTGCAAAGCGCTGCACCTAGGTCAGGGCAACCCTAGTATCAACACATGCTGGGGTTTGAACAGATGGAGAGTGGCCCTGCTGAGAAGAACTTGGGGGTGCTGGTGGAGGAGAGGCTGAGTATGAGCTGGCAACGTGTGTTTGCAGCTCAGAAAACCAACAGTATCCCAGGCTGCATCAAAAGAAGAATGGCCAGCAGGTTGAAGGAGGTGATTCTTCCCCTTTACTCTGCACTGGTGACATCCCATCTGGAGTACTGCATTCAGTTTTGGGGTCACCAGCACAGGAAGGACATTGATTTATTGGAAGGGGTCCAGAGGAGGGATGTCAAGATGCTTAGAGGGATGGAGCAATTCTCCTATGAGGAAAGGCTGAGAGAATTGAAAATGTCCAGCCTGGAAAAGAGAAGGCTTCAGTGTGACCTAACTGTGACCTTACAGTACCTGAAGGGAGTCTACAAGAAAGATGGAGAGAGGCTATTTACCAGAGCATGTAGTGACAGACAAGAGCGAATGGATTCAAACTGAGAGTAGGTTTAGATTAGGTATTTAAAAAAAAATTCTTTACTGTGAGGATGGTAGGACACTGGAACAAGTTGCCCAGAGAAGTGTGGATGCCTAATCCCTGGAAGTGTTCAAGGCCAGGTTGCACGGGGCTCTGAGCAAGATGGTCCAGTGGAAGGTGCCCATGCCCACGGCAGAGGGGTTGAACTAGATGGTCTTTAATGTTCCTTCCAACCCAAGCCATTCTATGATTCTATTATATACCTACTCTCTTTTCTGAATTATCTTTTTTGACCAGAATTGTCTTATTCCAGCTGGGTGGTTAGAATTGATTTATGTGTAACAGCACTATTTTCTATTTGACTGTTTAAACATTCCAACACTCTGTTTGCTTTTCCACTTCCTGCTGCAGTCACTGAACAATCTT
This sequence comes from Platysteira castanea, assembly GCA_013397175.1. Taxonomy (NCBI): domain Eukaryota; kingdom Metazoa; phylum Chordata; class Aves; order Passeriformes; genus Platysteira; species Platysteira castanea. The sequence continues at coordinate 610,071 of VYXC01005348.1, forward strand.
TAACAACATCAAGTCTTCGCTGCTCAGTTAGAACCCAGCAATTGTATGGTTAGCTCAAATTATGCCTCTGAATCAGCCGTAACTTTCACTTGTCAACTATGAGGATGTCACTGAGCTAACCAATCAACCGGCACTGATGTGCCTCTCTAGTCTTCCAACCACCATTCGTTTGCAATCTTATGAGTTATAAAACTGGTCCTATTTTTTCCTAGTCAGCCACATCTGAGAGAGCCAAGGAGATACAGCTAGAGCACTGAAACATTTGGCTAGTCAAATGTTTTACAGCTCACCTGCTGTAAAAGGGTTTCAGGAGACAGGTTTGTCAAAGTATCTGTGCCACAGAAGAGGTTCTACGGTCTGTGTTCTCCTGTAGAAGAATACTGGTTCACTGAAACTGTTTCAGGGAGATTATTAAGTTTCTGCCAATTTACAGGAGCACCCATGTTTTCCAAGTCCACCTGCCAGCTTCTGATATTCATCTGAATATCATGAGCTTCCAGGCCTTACACTGTACTAAGCAGAAATGAAGGCCAGAGCTGAGACACTAAGAGTTGTCTCAAAAGCTCTAACTTATCCTACAGTCTAGGTAAAATCTAAGGATGAGTTTTGGAGAATGCAGAAGCTCTGGGTACGTGCTTTTAAACAAGCTCAAGATTTCAAGCCTGGGTGGAAGCCACCACTTTTGCATTCTCCCAGTCTTGTGAATCTGAAATGCATAATGCTGCTGTCAGGCATCCAGAATTTTTTTTTTAACATTTCATTCCATATCAGAATGAACTCTATTTTTAAAATCCAAAATCTTTACTGTACATTTCTACTTCACTTCAGTCCATTCATTTTACAAGAAAATTGAACATTTTTTATGAAAACAGGACTTCTTATATATTTTTATCTTATGATCTTGTAATACAATTTGACAGGACTGAGAAAACTGTGCACAAATACATCACCACGCACAGCTGCTAAACCTGAATAACTTTTGATGAAAGCTTATTTGCTCAGAAAGAGACTTCCTATTCCTTGTTAGAAATTAATTTCCATATCAAAGAAATACCTTTATTTTATGGCCTTGATAAAAGGCTGGTATAACTTGAACAAATTAGAAAATTTTTGACAGAAAAATTTCCCATCAGAAAATGAATTTGATTGTGAAAAAGCTACATAGAAAGGCACAGTATCAATAATGAAACTTATTATATCAGTGTACATTTTCAGATCAAATCTCATTTTGGGAATGGAACACCTATTTTTAAGTTCACAGTCAGCTTCCTGTTTGAGAAGCATACTCCTATGTTACAGCAAGTGTCTTTTTTAAGGTTAATTATGTTTTGAAATTTTTATGGCAATTTTATTTTCAATTTTCTGCCTTTGAAGCTTGTCAATTTAAACTTTGCAGAATACTACGCAAAAAATAAAATTTAGTTTGTTAGAATTCTAGTCAGAGGAGATTTTCAGGTTCTTCAGTACCTGCTTCAAGAGGAGATTGCAGTCACTGCAAGCAATCTTGTCAGTTTCTAAACATCAAAACATTGTGGTGCTATTATACATTTTTACAAGATGTATTGGTTGGGAGTCCTCTTACACTGGGAATAAAAATGGATGGAAATACCGATTGCTAACCTTTCTCTGACTCAGATGAAAAGCCTTCATGCATTTCTGGCAGGCTCTGCAATAACTGGCAGTTATGACTACTTGGCAAGAGATGGGATTGCAATGTTTTCAAAATAAGGGCAGGATGTGCCCTTCCTCTGGCTAAACCTTCCTCCAGCAAAAGCCATTTAAAAATTTCTTTTTTTCCAGCTCTGAATTACTTTTTGTAACAGTGGTGCCCAAACCTTCTTCTGCATCACCTGCACAAATTATACGCTACTGCAGTTAAAAAAGACAAATGCCCTGGAGATATGTGCACACACACACAGAAGAACAACTTTCAGTTTCCTTTGTTTGACACTATTTCAAACTGTTTCGCTGCAAGCCCATCTATATTCAAATCCTGTGTGAGCTTTTAGCGTGGCTTTTAAAATCATTTAGCAGCTCATGTGAATCTCTTTTTTGGCAGAACCCACAGATAAACATGGCAATAGTACTGAATCTACTTCTACCTTGACAATTCACAGCTCATTTTTTTAACTTGTACATGTTGAAGAGGGGAATAATAATAGTAACCTGAAAACTAGAGACTTCAGAATATCCAGAAAAGGTCATCTAGCATACATGATGTTATCTCCAGCTGCAGGACAAAACCTTAACAGTCAAAACACTAAAAAAAAGCCAACTGAGTTCATTAAGAAACTTGAAACAAAACATATTGAAAGTTAGCCCCAAATAATTCATAACAGTATTAACACTTGTGGTGAAAAGACTGTTATAATCATGCTTGACTAGTAAAATTCAAACCTGGATTAAGCCCCAAGGGTCTACTAACACTAAAGCTTAAATAGGAAAAAATCGAGTTTGTTACTGAAACAGAATGTAATCACCCAATTAGAATCTGTGTAATAAACATTTGTGCAGAAATAAACACAGATTTATGTGCACATGAGTTTTTATGAAACAAAATTCTAATCAAAGGACATTAAAATAGTTGCAAGGTTGAGTACTCAAATGTAAGGCAATTCCAGAGGCTGACTTTTCCATAGACCCTTCTGCATATAAAATATGATTATGTCTTCAACTGCATGCTGTTTTTTCTGCATAATCTCCACTTTATTTGGGATTTCTGATGGACAGTACACACTTGAATAAGTAATAATTCAATGTTTTGCTTTCTCTTTGGTGTTCAACAAACGTTCTCCATTCATTACCTACAACATACTATTCACATCCTGCTCTAAAGACATACTATTAATTTCTCTAAGAGTTATTAATCTTCTCATACCCATTTTTTCTGGTACTTTTTTTGAACATATGAATTTTCTAAAAATTCATTAATTTATTTTCACAATAGCCTTTACACTATTGGCTACTGGCAATTGTAGCACACAGAGATCAAGGTCAAGGCTTCCATTATTTTCTGATTTTCTAGGGTGAGCTGAAATATTTCTTATCAATAACAAAGATGCACAGGTAACCCTGTTGTCAAAAGATTCCCAGAGTGGAGAGAAGCCATACAAATATTAAGGGAATAAAGCACATTACAGTAAATGACTTTCTACAGTACATTTATTAATTTATACTGCTGAGATCAAAATTCTATGCTTCAGTTCCACTGTATCACACCTTACATTAAAAAAATAATATATCTCTACTTGAGCCACAAGACGCTACACTGAAAATATATTTCTACTGCTTGCAAGGAACATACCCCTCAGACATTAGAAAAGAAATAGGACATGAATTTCTCATGACCTCTAACACAACATGCCAATAACTGCATGTATGCATTTATGATAAACTCAGTTGTAACCCTAAAAAAGGTTACATAAAAGATGTTTAGATGTGCCACTTAATCCTTCCTAAAAGTACATTATTCTTTCAGTGGTATATTATATTTAGGAGCTAAGTAAATTTTTGTACAAAATTTGAGGTGACTTGAAGAGGTTTCTGAAATATTATTTTACTTTACTGCAAAGTAGGTAGAGAATAAGAGTAAATAGAATAAATTTAAAAGGCAGATTAACTGCATTTGTCTATACAAAATATAATGCAGAAACCAAATTATGTTAAAAAGCATTTATTAATAAATTAAGTATATTAAATGGGGTTACCAGTTCTAGAATGTGTTAGACACTAGAGATCTGAACCTGTGTTTGGCAATAATTAAAATCATTCTTTCCTTTCATCTGCTCAGGGAATTGGTTGTGTCACCATCCCTGCAGGTATTTAAAAGATGTTTAGATGTGCCACTTGGGGACATGGTTTAGTGGTGGAGTTGTCAGTGCTGGGTTAACAGTTGAACTTGATGATCTTACAGGTCTTTTCTAACCTAAATGATGCTATGATCTCCAAAGATAATATATTAAGTTCACAAACTCAATCCATATGAGGTACAGGTCACCAAAGTGGTTAGCTAGTACACATCCACAAGAGAATGCTCTACTGGAACAAAGTAAACCAAAAGGTTGCCATCTTCTACCATTCTCTCTGAGAAACGTGCACACTGTCAATATTTCACAGTTATTTGCTAACATAAAGGGTTTGAGACAGCATGTGCTTTGCTTTGCCCTTCCTGATCTCTTACTTTTTATTCCAGCATCCTCCTCTGGGACCCTAACTTTGAAACCCCAGCCAGCCGCCCACTGCCATTCCCGGTGGGAAAACTTAGTCCCTCTAATCTGAATTAATTATTTCAAAACAGGTTTATAACCACAATCTGGTACATCCTGCAATATCCCACTAAAGTTGTTTCCTGATGTATGCGGTCTGAAAGTTTGCAGAGAACACTAAGGGACACAAATCCCAATGTTTCAGCTCCCGTGCCCCTAGCACTCCTGCACATGGAGTTGTAGGGAGTGCACAGCTGTTGCAGATTTTTGTGAGGGTGCTCTCAATACCTATCAAAATGCCAAAGAATCTGACATATGCAAATTCACGTTTCTGAAGACTTGAGTGCTTGTTCCTCTAGTCTTGGCCCATAAACTGAATACCTGCTTCTCAATCTTCTTTCCTCCTCTCATGGCCTCTATCTTCACATAGACAGCAGGCATCAATCTCTTTCTCCCTCCCCCTTTTTTTTCCTTGTCTCCAAGTCTACTCCATTGGAGAATCGAGGAGCTACCCAGAATAGATCATGGTATGGGAAGTAATAAAAGCACAAAGGAGACAGGATTCCTGATCTTTCCATTCCAGTCAGGCCACCAGGTTGTCCAGCTTTGCATAGTAATAAAATTCATTACGTAGAAGTCTTAACAGTTCTTAAGTATCAGCTTTCTAAATCTTTCTTTGACGTTTGTGTGTGCAGTGTTAGGTCACCATGACAAAGGTACTTTGGGAAGAAATACATTTAAAATCTGTGTTTCTGAAGATACATTACATACACAAGGGTAGATACGCCTTATACTCCTACTCATACATTCACAAGTGTGCAGAATTTTTCCTTCTCTTGTTGCCCTGGTTTTTGTAAGCCTTCTGTTTTTAACCTTGGAGTCAGATTCTTTCTCACACAGTTTCATATAAATAATAGCCAGCATTTACTTAACGGTATTTTCTGTTTTTCATTCCTTTTGTGATATGACAACTTTAATGAGCACCTTTCTTCTCCAGTGGAATTGAGAAGGAAGTGACATGCTCTCCAATCCCTTGTGGAGTTGGGACGTGTATAAGAATGAGATAATGTAAATAAATCCATCCATTTTTCCTCCCTTCTGCTAAACCTGGCAGGCGCGAGAGCGTCTTTATTGTGTCTCCCCAGACACATTCTCTTACTCAGGTTTTCAACTCAGTTGTTCTTTTTTACTAAGTCACCTTTTAGGGGGAGGGAATCAGAATCACAAGGCTAAAAATTAATCCTAAACAAACCAGTTATTCATCATAAACTGCATACCCTTATGTGGTCTGATCACTTGCTTATTTTAGATCAAAAGTCTCCAAGAGACTTGAAACACTGATCCTCCACATAACACCAGGATGAGCAAACCCAGCAGCTTCAGATGTTTCATTATAATGTGAGATGTGTATCTCATTAATAAAATCTTGTGAAGCTTCTCAAGGCATTTCTGCCTTGGCACTTCCAATGGCAAGGAAAGCAATAATTCCCAATCTAGGCTTCTTAAAAGCAGTTAAAGGTCATGAATAAATTACTGAGAACTTCAGCATGGAAAGAAAATGGACTGGTGCTAGAATGAAAACATAAAGATTTATTATAATTAAATCCTCCTCACACAGAAACATTTCTTTACAATATTTAACATTTTGGTACTAAGGAGGCCAAGGTTATAATGCCATAGCAAAAGATGACCTTTACTTGTTTCTATGAACAATAAATAAGCGGGCAAAATGCAAACCACCACTTTTTATATTAATCTATGTTAGGCATTTCCTTAGTGTAGCTTTCTCTTATGCCTTCAAATTCTTTGTATCCCCATAAATCTGCATAGAAAGCACTTACTAAAATGTCTAAAGTCAAGCTATCTTCATTAGGTGGGAAGTAAAAAGGCAAAATGATAATGCTAATTAAATAAAAAAAAATCTCCCAAATGAGAGGTCACACTCATTATTAAAGATATTTAAAAGATGACTTCAGGTAGCCATTTTTACTTGACTTACTGTAATTTATTTTGTTCCAGAAAGAAAGTGTAGCTTTCATCATGGAACCTCCCTGAAATCCCTCAGTTACTATTCAGCATCTTTCTCCAAGTTACCATTCAGCATCTTCATTTCTACTGTTTGCCTCTGCAGACATCAATCCTAGGGAACTTTAGCAATTAAAAAGATTGAGCATGAAGGCTCTAGAATTTGTGAGGCTTTTTGTCACAGCTTTGTGACAAGCTACATCTTCCTTACAAAGCAAAAATCGTATCTGGTGTAGTAACACTACACTCTGTTTTGTGTTTCTACGACAGTATTTTTTACAATTTCTTTCTCTTACAACTTAACGTAGGCCTATGAAAATCTCAAACCATCTGGAGACTGACAACTCCTAATTTCAGTCAGACATTACAATTCTAAAGGAAGACAAAAGATATTTGGCTGCTATAATTATACAGAAGGAAAGGAATAAAAAGGTGCAGCAGCAGAGAAGGAACAGAGTAGAGAAAAGATGAGATTCTCACCACAACAAGAAAACCCAGCCTGACTCTTTGAGTTTCAATGCTGAACAGGCTGCCCTTACCTTCCATCTGCTGTCCACATTCCTAAATGCTTCTCAAGGCAGGTAATGAAAGCCATGATTAGATTAATCAAACAAAACAGATTAAAATCAGATATTAAGTGTCACATTAGTTCAGACTTTTTCCTCGCTCTGAAGTCCCCGTTGGTGTCTCTAAGGAAGCCAAGAATCTGTCTAACTGTGCTGTGGAGAAGCAACTAATGAGATGCAAGGAGGCAGTATTTTGTTGCTTCATTCACCTTGAGTGCTATGCAAATTATACAGCTGAGGTCAGAAACTGGCCTAGGATTCACTCAAGCCAGATCCTTTGCAGACTGCTGAAGCCAGGCTCCCCGTTGCTCCTCCCTTTCTTGCCCTTTGCCCCTTACAATCCCAGCTGCATGGTTACCAATTCCAGACAGGAGCGGACCCTATTCCTGTCCTGCCCACAACTTCATGGCCACCTGGAAAGCTGCGGCAAGAACTCAAGCCCATGCGGGCTGAAGAAAGATGAGGTCTTCCAACTGAGACAGAAACCTCCCTTATCTCACCCAAAGTGACTGTGGCTTTCATTCTTTTCTGCCAAACTTAATCTGGGGTAGGAATATTAGGGCTATAGACAAGTAAGGATGCATTTTTGACTATGACTTGTGGGCAGTTCTTAATTCATACTAAGTTCTTTCTGGAACTTCCACCTCACCATTTTAAATCTCCTGCATATTGGCTTGAATGGGAAATGGACCCTGTCCCTAAATATGAAGTATATTTACAGGTCTAAAATGAGGAACGTGCAGTAATACCCTACCTCACTGGCAATAAAAGTAAAAATCCATTAAAGAAAGAATGTGTTTTGATACTTGATATTTCTCTGTTCCCTTTTTTTCAGCATTATATTGTTAATAGAAATCCATATGTGAAAAAACAGTCTTTGAGAAGCATTTGAAAAATGCTTAACACAATTCTGTCTTAGGTCTTCTTTCAGAACCTAAAGCAAACCTGTATTAACAAAACCCAGCTCCAAACATGTCCAGGTAACATAAAGACACGAATAAAAGGACCACCACATGATATCTGCTGCTTAACCAAAATCCCAATATATAGGTCAGCAGTGTTGGCACCACCAGCACCTACACTGCAGTAAAGCACTGTGCTGGTGAAAGCACAATAAAGGACACTCTCACACCTGCTAGATTCAGCAGAAAGGAGGGAAAAAAGAGAGCTTATTTACACTTATCATACTTTATAGGATTCTCAACTCCACAAGGGATTGGAGGACATGTCATTTCCTCCTCAATCCCACTGGAGAAAAAGGATGTTCATCAAACTTCCTCTTATCACAAAAGGAATGAAAACAGAAAAGACGGTTAAATAAACATTGGCCATTATTTACATGAAACTGTGTGAAAATTCTCTGACTCCAAGGCTAAAACAGAAGGCTTAGCAAAAAACAGGACAACAAACCACTGTGCTGTGCCAGTGCTAAAAGCACTTCTTATTGATTGCTTCTTATAAGAAAAGGATGTGAAAGTAGTAAGACAAATTTAGGCAACAGAAAGCTGAAGGAGATAGTCTGACAAAAAGAAAAAAAGTAACTAACAGTGGAACACCAACAAAGTGAAAACACAAAATGCATCCCCAATCTGGAGATAAACAAGGAGGTCTTCCACTATTTTTACATGTTTTCAGGTGACCACAACTAATTGCGAAAAAAAGAAGTCATAAACCTTCTATGAAGCAAATATAGCAATACACACAAACAGTGTGTGCCCCATTCTTCCCTTGCCTGCATGCTTACTGCTCCTGCTGATTTCTGTGAGAGGTGAGTATATGTATGTGAGAATATTTGGTCCGTGCTGCTCATAAGAGAAGACAGGATGACAGAATTGCTGAACTGAGACCTAGTATGGCCTGTTAATCTGATTCTAAATCCAGTGTGAATAAAGCACTTGAATTGCTGAAGCTTCACCTAGACACATCAACCTTTGCTTTTCCCTCCTCCCCCCTAGCAAGGATGTGGATGTTGTTATATGTGTTAGTGTTAGAGGGTCCTACAGCATTAAAAAGCTAATTTTGTGTTAGCAAATGGTGCTGGATGTACAGCTCTGGAGGATAAAATGCTTTAAAATGGGTAAATAATTTGACGTTTATACAGTGACTTCCATCCTGAAGATTTGCTACAACATGCTTATCAAACTGTACACATTTGGTGGCACTGAAATTCAGCCAATTTGGTGTGCAGCCCAGAGCACAACAAAGCAAGATGAGAAGGAAGGTATTTAAGTAGGTACACCATGGAAAACCTACTCTCGAAACCTTTTTTTTTTCTGAAATGTAGTGTCCATACTGACCAAAAGGAACTGCAGATTTCAAAATTTCAGCCCCAAGGCTATCACAAAGGCGACTACAAAACAGGTTAGCATTTTCCCTCTCTCATTCAGACGCATACAACCGTCTAAATACAATGACACTGTTTTCTAACTTTAGGTGTGGACCATTAAGACGTCAGTTTACACTAACATGGTGTGCAAACTGCAGAACAGTCTTTACATGCCTTGTTATTGCCAATCAGCTCACATTTGTTCACCAGTATAAAGTATCTCAAATTTTAAATTGATACTTCCAGTAGGCACAGGCCATTTAGGCATAGGCCATTTATGTTCTGCGTCTCACTTGATACGCAGTTTCTCAGCCAAGACTACAAGCATAAATGGTGGAAAACGAGAGTGAGTTTTGTGACACTAGCCCTGAACTAGCAAAATTCAAAAGATCAAATATCTTAATGTCATACTAATACAAAAGATCAACTTAATTTGACTTACTCTGATCCTGTTGAGATCCCACCAAAGTTTCCAATAGTCTGTACTTGCACAGAAATGTGAATGTACACACATGCACATATAAATACACACACATATTTAACATGCTTACTTAGATATTCAAGAAAGCATGAACATACAGATAACAAACTAGGAGTAAGTCATGGACTGCTGCAAATGTGATAAGAACAATGCATAATCTAACAGGAGCAGGCTACAGTCTGTCAGAATGATCCTAGATAAAGAATAGAGAAACTAGGAGTGAAATTATTTAGATGGTTGTTTAGAATGTGTAGGACCCAGGATTGAATGATTCCTGCTCCTAGACAGCCTTCATGCTGTTTTGTTTTGTTTTTTTTTTTTTTTTTAATTAAATATGACAACTGAATGAACTTCTTGGTATTAAACTCATGCTCTCAAAGTGGAAACTATAACTGCAGTGGTTTGCATTAGGATTTATCTAGGTTTTTTGCTGAAAACATGAACTATAATACTGATAAATTTTAAAGAAGAAGAAAGGAGTTTGGGGTTGAAGTAGAGGGCCTCATAACCATTTTTGGCAACGTTCACTAGAAGAAAGTCTCCTAGTCCACATACCTCTGATTTGCTTTTGAAATATCCCACCTTTTGTTTCACTCCATTTGAATCTCTGTGACAATTCTATGAAAGTTTCTCTATTTTTGCTCATGGAGAAATCACAAAGCAGGCCTCTGAGTAAGGTCACACACTTTTTTCCCTCAGTCTTCCTTCCATGACCAATAGACACTTAAGTGGGACCATGAATGACAATCTAAATAAGATGACTTGTCACTGCCAAATGCACACAGAGCAAAGATTTGACATACCACACACCAGTTACAACCTCTAGTGAGAGGAATTTGGTGGGGGAGGCGGGGGAAGTAGGATTTACTAACGACCTTTCCCAGCATCTGAAAGCAAACCTCTCCAGGTGTCAGCTCTTTAACATCTTGGATAATGACGAGAGAAATCATCTAGGAATAGAGCCTTAGACTATCAAAGGTTATTTATAGCAATTTGATTAACCAGTGAGGCTTCAGAGACACTACTTTACCTCCCTCCAATAAACCTCCCAGTCATTCATTAAAATTAATACACATTAAAAAATCCATTTAAATTACAAGGTTGTATTTGAGATATTAAGAATGAATCCAATGACATATTTTACAAGTAAAAGATATTAATGCGGCTTTCAAGAGCTCAAGCAAGATAGTAGCTATGTAATATTACCAAGAATATTCTGTTTTCATTTGTCAACTTATTTATGTTTTACAAGCTAAAGTGTCATTACTTGGCAGCGGACTATTTGACGTTCACACAAAAATATGCTCAGCTTGAAAATTTTCTTAGCTCCTTGAAAACAGTGAGGTCCAGCCATACTCGTCTCCAGAAATATGCTGTCCTAAAGTGAAAGCACACACAAACAGGTTATCAAGTCTACTCATCACTAATGTAGCTGTTGATGAAACCATCTGTGATCACAACACACTCCAGAAATCTTCTGACGGAGCCTAGTTATAAGTAAAAAACACTCAAACTGAATTCTGCTTGGAAGCTTCAGCACGTACATCCTGCAGAATGCATCATCACCAGCATGTTCAGACTGCCACACTCAAGAGAGGATTTTCGAGGGAAAGTCAGTATGTCAGCTGTTGACCTCTGAAAAAACTTGGTCATCAGTGTCACCATGGGCCATACTTTTGATAAATTCAAAAGAGGAATTTAACTTTTTTAGTCTCTGTGACCCACAAATGGACATTGAGAGCCTATAAATGTAGCCTAAACTCTTTTGAATGCATCATTTCAAATGGCAATGAAAATAATCTTCTTTCGGCCAGAGCAGAGTCAAGAACAGAAAATATTTTCACAAATACCTGTTTGAATCTGGAAGTACACTAAACTCCACTGTATCCTTTTGCTTCTCCCAAATATTTAAGACTACCAGCATGACCAGGAAGGATCCTCATAACCTGGGATTTTTTTTTTTTTTCAATCACACACTGTGTGATTGGAGAGTTGCATCAAGTACTTCAGAAATTATCAGTCAACCAGACATATAAAATAGAGAGCACATGATTTCAGCTTTTAGAGTTATCTGGTCAATGTATAGATCACTTGATTAAGGTCTTTGATCTCCAGATTTCAGGACTGGACAGAATTGGTCATGTCAGAGGCTGTCTCCGAAGTCCAGCTTTCAATAGCATGATGAGGACAGCACACTTGCAGGCACCCTAGAGGCAATTATGGCACTGGCAATACCTTTGTTCTCTTCTTTACCTCTGGCGCACTCTAGTTGGGGTTTTTTGTTCATTTGTTTTGGTGGGGTTTTTTGTTTGATTTGGTTTTGGTTTTGTTTTTGCTTTTATTTCGATCTTCAATCCCTTAAGTGTTGAAATTGATATAAGATACTGGAAAACGCTTTGTGGCCAGTTTTGTATGGGGCAGATGTTTTGTAGACCACCATGATCCCTGTAGCTGCTTGATGCCCGTCTGCTGTTCTAGAGTACTGAATGTAAAGACCTACCTAGTGATCTCCTATGGCCTTCTGTTCCTACCAATTTTCATATTAATTTCATAACTATTGTTCAAATGCATTCTTAAATGTTAGCATTTCTTCCATGAACACCACAGCCTATGAAATATAATTCTATTCTAGTGATATTGTTTTGATTAGTAGGTTTAAAAGGAGGAAATTTTTTTTCACTCATTTGAAATAACTGTGCTTGTTCAAGCAACAAGTTTGTATCAAACAAAATTTGCCTACTTGGGAATCAAATATTGTATTCAGTTTAGACACAGATTTTTGAGAATGATGTTGATAATTTTAAAAGTGCATTTTGAAAATGTTCCCTTTATTGCATGTAAGCTATCCACTATCTCAATGAATTCATATGGATTAAAAATTCATTTAAAATTTGTAAATAGTTTCAGTCAGGTTGTGTTTATTCTTCAAAAGAAACAAAGTTTTCAGTAGAAACAAAGTGCTGCAATACAGCACTCTCTTCATGTTTTCATCTGTGGTAACTACAACACCACCTAATAAGTTTCATGAAACCTATTTCAAGCAATTAACTATCCAGCTATTCTTTCCGTCAGTCTGTCAGTACCAGAGTTTATGACACCACCATAGATGGCATTACTAAGCAAAATTAACAAAGATGTACTTTGATCTTCTGCATTGTTATTCAAAAATGTAAATGTCCAATTTGCACAAATGTAAGCAGCAGTAGATTATAATTAGTTTTGCCTCAAACTGTTCACCTTTTATTCAAATGTAATGACAACTAATTTGACATTAATGCAGCATAAATACGTTTCTTTTTGGATAGCACTATATGGATTTTGTATTCTCAGAAGACAAGGCAAATGGCTAGAAGTATATCTCCAAGGTCACATGTACTTCCATAAACATTACATTGTTCTGTTTCAGGGGAATGAATACAAGAGCCCAGCTAATAAAATAAAGCAAATGAATCCCTAAATGAAACATTAATGCATACAAGTGGATCGAGTTTGTCAGATGCTGAGTAATTTTCATTATCAACAACAGGATCAGTTTCACAAATCATATCAATTTGCAAACTAAAATTTTTAAAATGAGAATTCAGAAGACTACAGTAAGGATTTTCTCTTCACTCTTGATTTGCCTCATAGCAAGAAAACTATTTAGCACTTTAAGGAACTACCATATATTAGATTGTACATCATCAAAAGAGCTCTCCACTCCAGATGGCAGAAACCATCCCTCAAACACTTTTCACCAAAATATAGACACCAGCTTGGAGGAGAAAGGACAGAGAATATCTGCAGTCACTTGTTTTCTTGTTTTGTGTTCCTCCTCCCAGAACTCAGATTTTGGTAAAAATTACAACAGGAGAAACATTTAGAGGAGAATTTGAGTGTCATAAGAGACAAACTATTTGAACCTAAAGCAGAATAGAAATGACAATGAACGTAAGATCAGCTAATGACTAATAACATTTCTGTGACAAATCCAAAATCTAAAATAGAAGATGATAAAATTAGGTGGATTAGTAAATTATAAGTGATCATTATAATATGGGCACAGAGATTGGAAATTAAACTCTACTCTAGCTCTGGTAAAGGAAATATTAAAGGCAGTCTACAAGGCACGGGATGGACTAAACTATGAATATTGCATTCAGCCCTGGTCAATCATTCTCACAAAGTCAAATTGAAAGTTACTCCTACTTTTGTTATATATATAATAAATTGAGAGAGAGAGAGAGAGAGAGAGGGAGAGAAAGAATGATATGGTCAAGCACTATGTTTACAGGTAACTGTAAAATTTTTTTTACAGAATTGTGTATAGCTAACATTTTTTAAAAAGTATTCTGATTTTTTTTCCCCTGGTCTACTTCCTGCTGTGAATTACCTCAGCTCATTGTGGTTCTGCAATTTTTGGGAGATATATGATCCTCTGTCTACCAGGACAAAACAGAATGCCCTGTTAAAGAAAACCTCTTCTAAAGGAAATTTGTGGACAGAATCTGATACCAGACAAATTAGGTACATCTAAACTACAGGTGTGGAACAGAGTAAAAAAAGCTTCCTGTATTAGCACGCCACTCAGCACTGATATACAGTTGAAGTGCTTTGTCACAAGTAGAATCAGACAGACAACGAAGCATCTATTTGCACATCTATTTATGAATGCTTTCCAATGCTGGCTCAGAAAATATACCTCCCACAACTTAAACATTTGTTTTAAGTTAGAAGAGGGATTTCTAGTCTTTACAGCTCTGAAGAACTTACGCTATGATACAGCAAAGAACATTAAGAGTACTTCCACCAGGATATCTAGTCTCTTAAGTCAAAGGAGCACAACTTGCCATGGAAACTTATCCGGTATTTAAAGGTCAGGAAAAGCAAACCATGTTTCTCCACAAATTCTTTGCTAAATCAATCAAGGGAAAAAAAAAAAAAAAAAAAGAAAACCCAATGATTCCCACCAGGGCAGCTGTGAAGCTCAAAAAATCATCCCCTGGTTGATTCAGCCCCTCAAGTAAAGATAAAGAATATTATCCCCATGGTTAAAGATTTTTTAATAGAGACATTATTCCCGCTTCTTCAGCTGCAACTACAGCTGTTTTCAACTACTTATTCTACTTGAAGGAAGATCACTATCTTCAAACCTAGTAGAATTGGAAAATAAAGGCTCTGGGAAGATGATCAACAGTATCAACCTGCACAGATGTCAGTGCAAGTGTCTCTTCCTGTCAGAGACAGCTCCTTGGTGTGGATACTCTTAACTGCCCTCAAAGACACAGACTGGAATCCTTCAATGAAACAAATCATGTACTGATGCTATGTGCTGCCAAATACAGAAATATCATGGGCAGTGTTATGTTGTACTGTTCAAGAAAAATGTTGCAAAGGCCTACGTATAAAAAAAAAAAAAAAAAAAATCTTCACATTAATAACCATAAAATATCAGATCAATAATAAATTCTAAACAACTCACAGAGCAAAAAACCCCAAAAACTGATAGATAGGACACATGAATAAAGCATAATCCATAGAGGGGTAATTGCAACCAGCATTTATTATCTTTTGTCTTAAAGAAGATTACTCAGTTGAGGAGAAAGCCATAAACTTCTAATGTATATGTAGGAGAAGTAGAATTCCCTTTAAAATTCATATTCAGGAAAAATATGCATGACTGAAAAGAACACTGAACACCTTGGTACAACTCTTATTCAGAATTACACTGTGATTTCCAGTGGTAGCTAATGACATTAAAATATTTAAGAACTCTAATCCTGTGAGATTTGAAGGAACAGCTAAAATGCATTCATTAAACAAATCACTGATGGTGGATAGACACCATGGGGAAAAATAAACCTGATAAAAATGAACTTGGTCCCCAGATTAAATATGTATATGCCTACAGGATTCTGCCTCTGCCCAATGCTACTTTCAAAATGTGAATTATGCCCTGGAAAAGGTGGAACAGTCATCATAAGTACACATCCTTTAAAAGATTTCATCCAAGAAATGAATGAGGACAGTTACATACTTAGATCTTTGGTAATATATACTGCTTTTTTTTGAAAACTGTGTCATGCCATAGATGGAAATGATCATAGAGAAGATGTTTATATGCTAAAGTTGCCATTCATAGCTATCCTGATCTAAATATTGTATGTGCCAAAGAGAATCCACCCCTTATCCACATAGCTCTGTAGATACAATCTGGTTTAGTGTACCAAGAATAAACCTGTCCTTCATCTTGTGTTGACACTTCACTGGATGGACTTTTATGGTAAAATGTAGAAAAAGTGGAATACAGCATATTACAGATAAAAATATGCAAAACTGGGAATTGGCCTGTCAGAAAAATAAGAAAACTTGCATTCTGTAGGCAATCATAATATTTTCTAAAGCCACAATTTAATCAGAGCTTATCTGTCTGGCAGGACTGGCAAAAAGACAAAGAAAGTGGTGGTGCTGGACGGATGCACAGGGTGCATCTACATGACCCGCTTAGCGCACTAGAACCATCCTGTTCACTTGCTCAGTGACAGAAATGCATTCCATTATATCTGGATTTCAGTCTTGTGGTATGGACTTAACTGCATCTTGAAATGCACTTGAAATGCTTTTTCCTGAGGTGGAACCAAGGCTGAGGTAATATGCCAGGGCAGAGTGCCTCCCACATGCTAGGACACAAGATGATGCTTTCCTCAGGAGAAAAACACATCCTCTCAGAGGTTTTCCAGCAGTGTACTCAATCCATATGCATGAATTTCTTGTTGGTAGCAGCAAGTGCAATGGGGACAGTCATCTGGGAGGGCTGTATAAAATCTACTTTGCATCATCTGCTGAATACAGATTCATCTTCTGTACCTAAGACTAGCAACTAGCATCACGTTCCTTGCCAGCGAACAGAAAATACAGATACATGCTCCTAGAACAGTATCAGAACATGACAAATGAACATTGTCCTTCTTTCTTCAGGCTGTGCCAGCCACTATTAGAGACACGATGTAAAGAAGTTGGCAGGACATGCAGGGCTGCATCAAGTACCATAGGGACATTACATCATTTATGGCAATAATTTCCTAAAGATAAACATTATTTTCATTAACTATTATTTTGATCACTAAACATAACTGCTCTGAGATTTGGTGTTGTGATAAATCAGATCTTGTAACAATGGTTTAATTGTCACTACTCTTTCTGAGTGACAGGTGATCAATTTCATTAACTCCTCTTCATTTGCACTTCTACTCTTCATCCAGGTATCCTTGACTGATTGTCTTTCTCATCTCATCTCAAATCCCAGTTTACTGACTTGACTTCTAGTTGATACGATTTTCTGTCGCACAATTCTCTTTATGAAACTGACCCAGCCAGTAGGCTTTCTCAGTGGCCACACAACTCTAAACAACTCTCTGTACGACCCAGTTTCAAGTGCCTATTAAAAAAATAAAATGAAATTTTTAAAAATCTGGTGGTGCTGCACTCTGCCTCCAAAAGATAGACTTGAACACTCCTTGATAAACCTGCCAGGGCTTTCTCTACTGTCTTGGGTAATAACCTAGCCTATATGCCAAACTTCCAATCTATATAGAACACTCTCCCTTCTCCATCAGATTACTGCTCCTTTTTCTTTTACCTCCTTTGTTTTGGCTATTTGAGTGCAAATCTATACTATTTTCCTACAATACGCACCCTTTTCTTCAGCTACAGTTTTTCATTCATCATCTTATGAAGTATATGAATTTTTTATAATTCATGTAGCTAAAATTACTGGAAAATCTACTGTTCATCTTGAAAGATCTCTAAATCTTTCCAGCACCTTTTCATTTCTCTCTCTGTGTTGAATAAATGAGGTGGTATTGTGCATCCTCACTTTACCCTTTTAGTGACAGCAACCCCTTTATTAATATTGCTTCCACTTCTTAGATAACTTAAACTAAGTTTCTCTGGTTCTTGAAGGACTCATTCTAAGCCCTAAGTACTTTTATTAATCTGTAGATGAAGAAATCTTCTAAATAAAACATGGTCTTTTAAAATTTATTTTTTAAATGCTGTTTTCCTCCTCATAACTATGGATCTCTTTTAAAATTATAAATATTCTTTTTTTTGTTGTAAAAAAGTCACGTAGTTGATGAAGGTCTAAGTGGAAGAAGAACAAGTATTTAGATTAACAGCAAGAAAAAGATTTAAGTATTGTGGATGAAGGACTCCATGATACAAAGACGTATCAGTGCTGTAGCAAAAAAATGTTGACTATGCAACTGGTTATAACTCTAAAGGATGCTGAGAGTTACAAACAATCAGAAAACCTTGTACAGGCACTTTGAAGGGCTTAATCCTACTATCATATATATGGGTGACCACCACTGACTTTACAAAATCAGCTAAAGATGCAGGGCTTTTTTTTTCATTTTTTATTTAGAGCAGATGGAAATATCAATATTGGAAAAGGTTTCAGAATGTATTTAGAACTCGTCACTACAGGTAGATTCAGGTACCTTACAGTTTGAACTTGCAGTGATGTAGGAAAAAAACCCGATCTGTTGAGTTAAGTACATGGACAAGAAAGAGATTTTTCTTGAAGTCACTAAAGATGTTAATGAAAACAGACAGAAACAGAAATTCGCACGAAAAAACCAATGTTGAGCCCTGAGAGAGAGATTTTCCTCTACTCTGAAACCTTTGATATCTGATTACATTTGCTTTTCATTTCCTATTCAGCTATAAACTTTGGAACTTCCTGTGCTAAACCAACTCTGGACACTACCACACCTTTGAAAAAAAGCCTATCAAAACAAAACCAACATCAGGATCAGCATCATGATAAATCCAGTTTTAAATAACTCTTCTGCTTCAATGCTTGAAAAGCATATTTCTCTCAGGAGATTTTTCTTTGCTAAGTGTTAAAGGTAGAAAATACATCAGGGATTGAATATACCAGCCATCCCCATGAGAAACACAACCTATAGACACTAAACTGTAATATTTGACCCAGGATGTGACACCATATGAAGATAGCTACTTTGATTTGCCTGATAGGTTAGGGGTTTCCTCCTTGAAGTGAAAGCATGTGCTGGTTTTTAGCTGGGTTATACGCTGTCCTGCATGGAAGAGATATACGAGAACCAGAATTTATTATTAGCTTTAGTGTCCATGACTACTTAACACAATGTGGGTGTATTAGATGACACTATTGCCTTCCATCCTAATGAGCTACCTCTGGTCAAACACCGATGTTTGTGTGCAAATAAAATATTAATGTTTTATATTATTAAAGAAAAGGACCATTTGAAGCTAATGTCATCGCTTATCTGCTGGAAAGATCACACACTTCAGCATCTTTCTGACAGAGTAGCTACACTGATGTAACCAGACAGCTAGTGTCAGAAAAGGGAAAAGATCACTGTCAACACATTAAATTTTTCATAACTTTGCTTAAGTCTCCCACAGGAATCAATAAGTTGAGGGGGTTGGGGAAGGAGGCTTGGGGTTTTGTTTTTAATTGCTCTGTTCAGTATTTTTCCCACTGTTTTTGATGTAGGCTGTTTTTGAATAGAATGCAAATAAAGCAACATTCAAGTTTAAACCATAGTAGTGCTTTTCCATACAGAGAAGCTGAGATGGTTTTAGACAAAAATCAGCAAGAATAGAAAGTGCTAAATGCGTTCTGCCAAGTGACTTTCCATGGCACAATTATTTTGCTGGGTTTTTAAAAATCTTAAATATATGCTTTTTGCTAGCTGCCTAATGCTATACATCTTCAGATGTAGAAAGTTTAATTCCTTCCAAAATACATATACCATTTCCCAGCTTCAAGTGTCTCTGAATTGCTACAAGAAGACATAGCTTCAAAAGGTGACAGAAAGTCTTTGCAAACAGAACTATAGCTCTCTTTCCTTTGTGGTATTATTCAGCTCTCTCAATGGTTTGCAGTTGGAGAGAGCTAAAGAGCACCCTATGACCCTGTGCATGTCTGTAGGTTTGGACCAGGACATGCTGCTGCTATTAGAGCTTATTGTGTGGGAGGTGAAATTTTCTGTATGCAAGTAAAATGTACGGTTCTTTCCGGCCTTCCTTTCTGAAGCTTGCTTTGAAGCTGCATTTTCCCAGTTTTTAACTCAATTGCCATTCAGCAAATGCAACCTTACTAGTTTTGCAGCATGTGGGAGTCAGCATGTGTACCTTATCTTGTCTTTCCATCGCATACAAGGAGAATATTTTTAGCCTTCAGCACCTAATTAAAAAAGGTGAAGCTGACGTCTTCTTCCACGCCTGTGCTAGTTGACACGGAGCATTGCAAATGACTCTCTGCTGGGCAGAGGGAAGGTGAGCTTTGTCTAGCTTTGTGCTTCAATTACAGTCCCATGCTGGCAGGCAATTTATTCCCGTTGCCAAAGTCCTTGTTTTCCTACATCCAATCCCTGGTTACAGAGACCGTAAGCTCTGCTGATCTTTGGCTACGAGCAGCATGAAGGAGAATCTTGCCTTTGCTAGAATGAAAGAGGAATTAATGGTTAGACCTCGAGGGATAGAAGGGGACTTTAATTACTACCCTGATCCCCACAGAATTTAAGAGATGGTTTGAACTCTCATGCAGCTGCAAAGCCACCTCAAAATTTTGGGATTAACAAATATTGCTTTTGTTCCATAAATAAGAAGCATAGGTTTACATTAATTTCCACTCCCAATTGCACATATTTAGAGCTTTTGCCTGATAATTTCTATAAACTGTACTATGCAGCTATCTTTGTTCCTATACTTGTCTTTTTTATTATTATTACTTTGTTTTATCTGGCACTTTCTTAATATATCCAAAGACTTTAAGTAATGGAAATAATATATTAATAATAATTACTTTTATTACAGTGTTTTGGAAATTATTTGAAATGTTTTAGATCTAAATTTAAGAATAGAAAATTGTACTACATTGACTTTAGGAATGGGATTAGATTTGCTTTGTTAACAGCAACATAAGAATAACAAGCTAAAAAAGTGTAGATTTTATTAGCCCAATATATTGTAATTTCAAAGTGCTTTCTGCAGAGCTGCTTTAAAGGAGTTGCTCATCAGCACCATGTTGCTACACAACCTGAAGTATATAATTTGCTTACTTTAGAAAAAGTGCCCTTGTTCTTCTGGGTCAAGGAGGTATAATACCAATTAAAGTACTAAGAGAAGCCAACACAGTCTATTAGACAGCTGCATTTATCTTTAAAAAGCAAGAAGAAAATAATACATTAAAAGAACCACAGAATCAAATGGTAAAAAAAAAAAAAAAATCCGAAGAAAGATATTCTAACTGGGTTTTTTTGTTTGTTTGTTTGGTTGGTTTTTTTGGTTTTGGGATTTTTTTTTGTTTGTTTTTTTGTTTTTTTACATTTATGTTTAAGACCCTTTAATACTACCGGGAATTATATGCAAGTGAATTAAAAAAGAAAAAAAAAAAAGACTACATACTGTGGCCATGTTCTAAAACAGATGGAAGCAAACGGAATAGAAAAGGCAAGTTGTGGTGAGAAAAAAAAGCCACACAAATAAGAGAGGTAAGTAATTAACAACTAAATGTTAATAAGTAACTGGAGTGACGTTACAGCAGTAGTGGCACTAGGGGACCATAGCTAAAAGAACAATTAGATTTCTGCTGTTAGCAATAAAAATACAGGTAAGTGTGAAAGACACAGTCTACAGGTAAGGATGGGGTTCTTCAAACAGTTGCCTTACTGAGAGCTGAAATATAGGAGAGAAGCCTGATTCCTAAGAGCACTGCCATTAATAAAAATAAACTGCCCCTAACCCCTACGTGTCAGTATTTTACACTACAAGTGAGATTCATCAGGAAAGAGAGAATACTGAACAAAAATAAGAGATTGATCTTAAATTCACCTCTCCTAGAGAGGCATCTCTTCTAATCCCGACCTCTGGACTCCCTGTGGACCTCCTGTGGAATGGGAGAAACAGGAACCTGTATGGGGAAATCAATTCAATCCAAATAACTGATGTCTGAAACATGAAGTTGAATTGCCCTGTGGAAGCTCTGGTTTTCTTGACAATAAGTTGCTGCTGAGAGGACTAGGTTGGGGTACTTGCTAAAGGTCAGATGAGTGAATCCTATCTGGAAAATTTTCAGCGAAGACACAAGGCAGTGACTGTTGTTTCATATGATCCTGAAAAGTTTGCTGAATTACCTTGAGGGAATCAAGGACCCAGACTTGAACATTAACAAAATGAAGCCAGACATAAAATCTAAAAAGTGTTGCTTTTCATATTAGCAAAAAAATAAAGCTGGCACAATGCAGAGACAATCAACAGAGCAGGAGAGATGAACAAAGAAACTAATCCTTTTATTGGCATCAGAAATTCAGTGATCACTTCTTCCATTGCATAATACTTTTCTCTTAAAACCTGCCTGAAACTTGTATTGAAAATTATTGTCTTTCAAATTAATAAACAAGTCCTTTACCTACTCTGATTAGAAAGATATTATTGTTTTCCTAAAATAGGATCCCACTGTACTAGTTTTTATGATTATTTTATTTTTTTGTTTATTATACTTGGCAGAAGTATTTAAGTTGACACTAGGTAAATTGTGTCAAGCTAACAGTAAAAGAAGATTCAAGCAGATGTCACATCAGCCAATAGCCCAATCCGGCCAGCAGCAGCAAGGATTTTTCCAAAAACTAACTAATTCAATTTATTTTTGTACATATCCATGGCTTTTGCTCAGGATGTGTGTGTCCGGGGAGACACAATAAAGACGCTCTTACACCTGCCAGGTTCAGCAGAAAGGAGGAAATGACATCGATTTATTGACATTATCTCATTCTTATACACATCCCAACTCCACAAGGGATTGGAGAGCATGTCACTTCCTTCTCCATCTCACTGGAGAAGAAAGGTGCTCATCAAAGTTGTCATATCACAAAAGGAATGAAAAACAGAAAATACCGTTAAGTAAACATCGGCTATTATTTACATGAAACTGTGTGAAAAGAATCTGACTCCAAGGTTAAAACAGAAGGCTTACAGAAAAACAGGGCAACAGATGTGCACTAAGCAGTCTGAACTGCTAGTTGCAGAGGTGGTGTCTGCTTGAGGCTCACAAAGTGTTGGATCAAATGAGACAGAGGCAGGAGGACTCTCCGCAGACGTCCTACAAGCACTCTAACTCCCCAAGTCGAGAAAGGAGCACTTTGCTTCCCAGAGGGAAAGGGATATTGGAAGAGTGCAGTGGCCGCAGGAGCTGCCAAGCCAGCTGTTTGGTGGGTATCCACCCCCAGACTCTCTAGTTTCCTCTTACCACTTTCAGCAGAAATGTGCAACATTGTTGAGGAGTATTACAGCACAAACTCAAAACAAATAACTATAAAACTGCTCCTCCTCAGTAAACCATTTGTGCGAATTCACACATGGGCATCCCTGCTGCTAATCTCATTCACAAAAAAATGTAATGGGCAAGAAATAAAGCAAGAAACCTGGTCTCCTTCCCTCCCCTCCCCCCAAAAAAAAAAACCCAACAACATCCCAAACACTTAAAGTTGCTGTAGCTGCTTCATTCTGCAGTCATTAGAGCAAAAAGGAACGTAACTTTGCTTAGTTCACTGGAAGCAAAAATTCAAACCGTGAGTTTTTCCAAACACTCCTTTTAAGTAAGTACCAAGAAGGAGAGAAATTTTTGTATTTTAAGTGTGGTTGCACAGTTATTACTGAAAGGATTTTGAAAATAACTTGCAGTTTCCATTAGTTCAGGTTTGTATGATCTGAAAGCATTTATAGGAACTATATTTAAGTTGAATTTGCAGTGTACTACTAGAACCCTAAGAAGTCAGAACACCTGCAAGAACATTATTGCTTTATTCAGCTTTTTGAGATCCATTTTTCTTTTCAATTTTTGATTTTTTTTTTTACATATTGACAATTTAAATTGCTCCTAAATGGTTTTCTAGACTATTTTGGAGTGGGAGAACCATCTATGTAGTTCCTTTTATTTTAATTTGTGACTATACTTCAAAACATTCATCTGCTTTCAATTTATGGTCCCAGAGATCATCTCTCACTCAGTCTTGAATATTTGCATTTAGGGCCTATTAAGGTACACAAAATTCCTGTAACTCCTCTTTATGACATAAACTATGACACAGCTTGAAGCAGAATAGAGATTATGATGAATACAGATTTTTAAAAAAACAAGTTTAGGGCTTTTCAGGAAATACCTTTGTATACCTGTGTATACCTTTCTATTTATGTGATTCTAGACTACTTTTCTATGTTCACTTTTCAATTAGGCAGGTCATAATCATCTCTATATGCTGTATTCCTTTCCTGTTCATAAAATAAGAGATGTGTAAGGACAAAAATTGTTTTGTTCAGAAGTTTATCTTTCACTAGAAGTGCCTGCTTCATTGCTATTTGGAGAATACTGATATGCATTTTATTTCTATTGCAGTTCATCTGCTTATTTAAATATTTATTTATGGGAACTGTACTTCTTTCACAATAATCAGATATAAGACATATTAAATGTTAAGAATATTCATAGGTTTTCAACCCCACTATAAATAGCAATACAGCAACCTGCCTTCATGAAGGAAAGGAAATCTTAAATATAGATTATAAAGAAGAATATATGCATGCCTCATTAGTTATTTAGATTTGCATTTACACCCATTTAGCACAACCCATATAAATACTAACTTAACAACCTGGTATCACTTAAAAAAAAAAAGGAACCTGTCAACCTGAGCTCTTAACCAGTGGAGCAGGCTGCATTTTAAAAGGAAAAGTATCTGCAGAACTGGGATCTTGTATAACATGCTAATCAAGGCCTAGTACAACACATTCAGTTTAAAACTTCTTTTATATATCCTTGTTAAATACAGTACTATGATCACAAGAGGGAGAAGTTTCTTGTACTGTTGAAAAATTTAACCCTTTACTTAAATGAGTTAATTATTTTTATGATTTCATTAACACTACTAAAACTACAAAACAACATTACAAATTCTTCTCAGAGACTACTTCAAATAAAACACAGTGAGCTTGAGGAAGTGCAGTTTTTATTCCAATGACTTTCACCCTTCGCATCTATGTGCAGTCTTGCCACTATGGCTGCCTTAAGACTGATTTCTCTACTGGTTTGACTGTGACTTCTTTGTCCTCAGAATTTGTCATAAACAGGCAAAACAAATTAGGCATTACCCGTTCTCTGAAATATTCCAGTTATGAGAAAATTATTGCCTATTTCCCCACTATATTGTTTTTCATGAAACAATGGCCCAGAATTTGAAACAGCTTTGCTACTGAGATACCACAAATTTGGTGATTTTTCCTTCCTTCTACTTATTATGTATTTGACCAGCATATGAAGCTAGGGTCAGGGGAAAATTTAAACCTCATATAGGAGAGTTATCTCAAATAATAGCAGTCCTGGCAAGATATTTTTCATTCTTTGCTGTAATAAGCAACCATGCTTTGCAAAATATCTGTTTTGCTTGTCATCTGCTAAAACACAACATCAGCCTTAAAAATCACGCTGAAAAATACACTGAAAGTTATTAAAACCAGAAATACCTTTGGTGTATTATACCTCAGAAATGTTTTAACTGTCTTTTCATGGTTTTTTTAACCATCTTTAGTAAAACATGAGGAACACACTGATATTAGTTCAAAGCTTCATCTCCTTCCAAAACTTCTTCTGTTGATTAGATGAAACCTCAGCAAGTTCTTTGTCACATTCAGTTTACGTGGTGCACCATAAAGACGTACATACTTCATTAGCTCTAAGCCTGCAGGTCCTGCATTATGTTTAGAGGCTTATCTCCAAGTAATGTAGGTGTTTGCTCTTTATAATTGCCATTAATATTAGCAAAAATAAACACATATTTTATTCAAATCTCAAAGCAACAGGACTTCTGTGTTCCTATGAAAATTGTGATAGGAATTTTCTAGAACAGTATCTATGAATTCAGTGATTTTCGAAGGACTATGTTGCAAATAACTAATATTCCTTTTTATTTCTAGAAAACAGGAACAATGTTTTTGAAAATATGTACCCAATTCAACACTACACACTGTTCTTAACTGTATAAAGTGCCTTTTATAAAGGTGCTCTAGTTACTTCTGCAAAAGGACTTAATGTCAGCCCCTGAAATGCTATAGCAACAGAGATGCAAAGACCATTTTAGGACATGGTGGTCTTGAGAAGCATGTTTCAGAACCTATTCAAAATTTCAGTTAGGTGAAGGATAAATTCAGGATTCCACCAGAAGAAAAACTGAGAACATGAATTTAAAGTAATGTTTGACTGTGTCTTTTAAAAGATGTAAATTGGAGGAAAATTGATGCAACATGTCTTTTTAATTGATTTGTTGTGGTAGATTCAGCCAAAGTACTACACATTTTTCCCTCCCACAACCTACATTGAATTAGTTTTGAGGTTGTTGCTAGATTGAATTCCAAAAGTGTAACTACAAAAAACACTAGGAATTCAGTTTCAATGAAAAGTGAACCTTGAACAGGTATTTTGTAGGTAGCATGTTTACTGTAGGAGGCCATAATAATCTTTAGCTCATCTGAAAGAAAAAAAAAGGTTTTTTATTATGATAGGAGTCAGAAAGAGATGCTTTGTTTTAATTTCACTTTCTTCTTAGTGTCTTTCTTCAATACGTAGTAATTATATGGCGAGTCTTAACCGGCTTTTAAGTAAAATGTCTGTTACTCAACAGGGAGAAAAACAAACTTCACAACTAATAATTTCAGTAGGTATATTGAATTCAGCTAGCTCAGATAGGGCAAAACCTCAAATGCAAGTGACCATAAGCAATGGGTATAGCTGCAATTAGATTTGTCCCCACTTCACTCACACTGTCACTAATGAGACTGTGGAAGGTGATAATTAAATGACAATAACATTTCTCTGACCATACACAGTCTTGTATGGGATTAGGGCACTTGACACAGATGCAGGGAAAAGATAAAAACTGGAAGAGTTGAGGGCAGTCAGAACAACTTGTGGAAAAAACCCCACTCTTGTTGCTTTGGTTTGGGCATCTGTACATGTCCCCTAATTATCAGAGGATCTGTAGTGATGGAAGGAGTCTTATTCAAGGAGGAAAAAGATTTGAGGAAAGTAGAATAAAAGGAAATGTTCTTTCTAATAAGCTATGAAAATGTAGTGGAGAAAAGGGAAAAAAAAATAGAGAAAAAACCAAGGAGCGAAGATGGTGGCACAAAGGTCTATATCCAATGACGCTGCAATTTAGTGTTTGGTCAGTGGTTTATACACATCTGTATAAAGTAAACAGAGATGGCCTTGCAAGTGAGAAAAATAATGCAGACTATCTCCAAGAGATCATATTTATTTTTGAGTTCAGATTGGCATTTGTATAAAAAAAGAAGTAAAGTTTAGATATAGGAAGGATGTGCAACAAGACAAGAGCAAGTGAGGCCTCACATGAAATTAAAACCATGGTGTAAGCATTTCCTGAACAGCAAAAATGCCTTCTCTATTATAAGAATTCCAGTCATATATTGAGATGTAGATAGTCCTTGAGATGCCAAATGTCCAAACAGGTGGACATCAAAATCCAAACTGTTATTTAGCTTCAACTTTCCTGTGAAAAGCATCAACAAAATTTCTGACATGTCAAATGACTAAATCTTCCATTCATTGATTGGTTTATCTAGAATGAATGAGAACTAACCCAAAGTGAACATATGTGCTCACAATAAATTCTCTGTGTAAATGTTCTAGTGAACAGAAATGCTCAATAACTTCAATCTCAGGCTTGGTTACTATCAATGATATTCTTTATACCACTGAAATTAACTAACTAATTACTTCAGGCAATACCTTTGATGCAGCAGTTAAGCATTTCCCCACTGCAAGGGAAAAAAAGAGAAAAAATATAGAGGTCTAATTGTCAAATTACTTTGTTTATTTATAATAATGGAAGCGTGGACAACTAGGTACACTTAACATCACCTATAAGTTAGTGGTTCATATTCTTTCGTTATTTATTTTGATTTTGTACCTATCAAGCTACTTGAGAGTCTCTTGGGTAGTGATTTCATTGGTCCTAAGATGCCACCCAGAGATGTAAGAATTATGTCTGAGTTATAGTAAGGCAAAAAAGATGAGCTTGTTCTCCTAGTCCTGTTCCAGTGCAGTACCAGCAAGAGTATTTGGAGAAACATATTCAAGAAATACTACTACATGAACAAGAGCTCCAAAATAATTGCACAAGTGCAGTATTTTTTTTTCCTAATATTTACTAGTCATTTTGATAAGTCAAAATATGAAATAAAGTCTTTTAAGACTGAAAAGGTCTTTTACACTTTGACTGTTTTCAGAAGTTGAAATATTTTTAAAATCTAGAGAAATAAAATTTAAAGAAAGACTTAAAAAAATTTAAGGATAAACACTTTGGCAAAGATGTATGGTATATTTTTTAGTCTCTGAACCACAGTTCTGAATGACAGAAGAAACATATGCCGGAAAAAGGGTTTGTGTGCCAGAAATCCTGTCTGACTCCCTCCTCCAACTATATCAGCTGCTCTAATAAAACACAGATTCCTTACAGGCATTTCCCTACTTACATCATTAAACAATCACAGCTATACAGTCATTACTCACTCCATAAAAAAACATTAACACATACACAATCCATGTTTCCCTAAAATGTTTGTCAGATGTTTAATTATTGCTTTCATGATGAACAATAACATTTCTTAGAAAGAAAATACTTACTTCTAGACTTCTTAAGATAAAATATAAAAATAAAATATCCCCCAAACACAAATTTTTAATGAAGTATAATAGCTTGTGTGTCAATTCTCTCATTTTAACTAGCTTCCTCCATTTGAAAATGGTTTCTTCATTCCTTTCTGGGGTTGGCTTTGACAAAATGACTGCCTTATATTTGTTAGCAGTTTCAGTATTTATGACTTATCATACACTGGTGGATGCACATCCATAATTTACTAACAGTGCAACTTAAGGATTATGAAACTTCAGGAAGCATCTAGGTTAGCCACAAAAATATACAATAAAAACACAACACACAATTACACATGGTTGCCTTAAAGCAAAATACAGATGAATTCTTTCATCAGGCTGTGTCCTGCTGTGTTATCCTTGGTACAGAGATAGGAATGGGAGCTCTGACTGAGCAAGGAAAGGGGTACTGTGCACACATTAAGGAAATACCCTTCTGTTGCACTAGCAAATGGGAAATTAAATGATTGCATCTGTATCAATCAAGCAGTGTCATAGAAATGAAATCATGGTAATGGGACTGTTATCACAGGATCAATGCTGTCTGTTTTGAAATTTCTTCTGATTCACCTTGAGGCCTCAGCATTTATGTGGCAGCAAAAAGCTATTATCTGTTCTATTTCAGTGACATTTACTCTTTCTCCTCATCTGTTCAGATGTCCATTCTTTGATGGCTCTAGTATATCATGCTTTTCATACTCTAGCAGTTATTTACGCCAACATTTTCGACCACTTGAATGCTTAGGGTGAGAGAGGCTTTTTTTCCCTTTTCTCAAAACTTCATCACAGCTGAAATTCTGTTGGTGTAATTACCTGATTGCATTTTCTTTATCCAATTGGAGGCTCCATGAAATCATATTAGTGCAGTACCATCTCTGGAGCAGGTAGAAAAGCTTTCTCGTCACTAAAACATTCCCCAAATAAACTATGAACCATAACTTAAATAAGTGACAAAAGCACTAGTCTCGTTGTAAAAGTAGTTGCTGAGAAGTACAAATGAACTCACTCAGCATTTACAGTTGCTCACAGATTTCACTACATCTCTGTTACTTCGCTAGGATCATAGGTTTGTGTTATCAAGAAAAAAACAAAGTACAATTATCACAGGCAGGGAGCAACTCTACGCAGGAATCAGGGAGTGTTTCTGTATTACTTATGAAGGAGGTAGTACAGCTGAGAAAAATTGTGTAGGCCAGCTGAAAACTAGCCTTTTACTGTAATCTTCAAGGATAATATAAAGATTAAGTATAGGAGTTCCTTAGATTATTTTCGTTCCTTGTTGAAACAGGAGGAGCATGGGTTTTTCATTGAAACTTGTCAAAGTACAGTGATGCCTTCTTCTAATCTCTGAAACTGCAGAGAAGCTGCCTATGAATGTCTAGTAATTATTATAGGTACTACTCTTTAAATATAGATCAATAATAAAGCATTAATATCCTCCAGAGTTAACTTGAAAGACAACACAACTCTGGAATATTCAAAATAGTAATTTAACTATAGCAAAATGACTGTTTTACTAGTATAACTACCAGTAGTAATGCTCATTTTAATTTATGCAATTACAGGTGACTTATAGGGAATACAGATATTCTGTAGAGTGTACAATTTTTTTCTGACACTGGCAAATTGGTTCTATGATTTTTATTATTCAAATTCAAAAGGCTAAGCCTTTGGAGGGAAAAAAATGACATAGCAAAAAAAGGTTGCAATTTACTCAGTGGAAGTCTAAAACACCAGGTGCAGTAGAGACACAAACAGCTTTCAGATTTTTAGTGCATTTTCTTTGCAAAAGCAGGTCTTCAATCAGCACAAAAAACCTGCCCCCTCATTGAGAATGACAGCAGCAGCATAGCTGTTGCTCCAGGGAAAGAACTGAGCAAGGCAGGCTGTCAGGGGCTGTTACAGCCACTGCACCCGCCAGAGACACCTCAAAGGTGTTACCTGTTACCTGAAAACAAAACCTCCCTTCAATGATAAAATGTTTGTAATTTCAAATTCAACTCATTAATTATACTAATCAGACAGTTGCTATACCAAGGAAACTTGAGTAAGACTAAGCTGTGCAGCACAGAATAGATATGCTGTAACTGGAGTTACCAGCGCAGAGGCTTGGTTTGCCTGCTGCTTGTAGACTCTACAGCCACTGCTGGTGCAGTCTCAATATGGTGCGAGAGAATGCCAAATCAGCAGAACTGAGAGGATGGATTATGAAGTGATACCACACCTCATCTGCAGTTTGTGCAGATTAAGAGAAGAAGCACCATGTTTTATCTTCTTTTTTAGGAAATACATTAATTTTCTTTTCCAGTTGTGGATGTCTCATCCCTGGAAGTATTCAAGGCCAATTGGCTTAGAGCAAACTGGTCTAGTGGAAGGCTGGAATTAGACGATCTTTAAGGTCTCTTTAAACCCAAACCATTCTTTGATTCTGTGATTATGAATTATATCTAGAAAAAATCAGCATGAAAACCTCAGATACTCTGAAGAACAAATCAGTTATAGGCTAACTATTCAAATAATGATTACAATAAGATAATGACATATTTGTAAAGCATATGAAGGTAAACAAATTCAACTATAGATAGGAAAACTAAAATGACAAATTAGTTGGCATATAAAATGGTCATTAAAAAGGAAATAAAGCTAAAACCACTGACTCTTTCCAGAAACCCTGCACCACATAGTACACTGTAATGATTGTGATGGCCTCTATTTGAAGTAGATATGCATGAAAGAGAAAAAGAGAACAAGATCATGCTACCACTGTAAAACATGCTATTCTCAGAACACAGTAGGCCAAAGAAGGTGTCAATGGGTTTTGAACACCACCACCAAGAAAGTAGATAAGTGATAAAGATGGCCAGGTAATAAACAATAACATGTTCACCGCACCTAGGTAAAATTTGGTACAATATAAATTTGTTTCATTTCCCGTTCAAAGTTTACAAGTGCTGGATAGCTATGTATTGTTTAAAACTGTGTAACAAGGCAGCGCAGCCATCTTTTTACCTTGTTCCCATCTCTCTTTGCTAGGTTGATATTCCTGGTGGGAGAGAGAAAACACCTCTCTTCTGAAGGAGCATGTCTAACTGGGAGAAACTTCTAGAGAGCCAATGGGGCTGTTGAGAAGAAGGGAAAAGGAAGCAGGCAACCTGCCGTGTTGTCATAGTTGAGACACTGCTCTGACAACTGAAAGGTTTCCTGCAGCAGTGAGCTGGTGCTGAGACTGGACAGAAAGCAAGGGAGCCTGGATCAACTGGAAAATGAGCTGGAAGCAGAAAGGATCTGCAAGGCTTTGTTTTCAATGTGTCTCAATCAGCAGACAGCAAGCCAGTACGTTGAATGACTTATGATCTAGCTACAAGTTTATTTCTCTTGTTTTGAAGACTTGGGAGCCTTTTGGCACCTTTCAGCTTGTTCTCTGTGAAACCAAGCCAGGTGCTTCTATTCCCAGCCTGTGGCCAACTCAGGAATTTTTTGCAAAATCAGAAAGAATTCTTTATACCTAGGCAAAGTTGTCTTGAAATGAGACACGATAAAATTGTCTAGAAACACCTTTGTCTTTCTAAACATTCAGAATACTTAGACAATCTTTTGACAGATTTAAATGGATTGATGCCCTTTCATTTTATACTTAACAAGCATGAAAGTTTATGTCTGATTGTCATAAAAGCCTTTGAGAAACTTCATACACTGCTGATCAGTACCCACTTATTAAGAGGTCACACATTTTTCCTTCACTGAAAGGATTTAAAAAACCACAGAAAATACACATGCAGTAGAAATTGGGTAGGAAAACTGTCCTTTGTCTAGGCCAATGGAACTATGCTTTGCAGCTATACTTTCTTCTCAATCATCTCCCATCTTCAAGGATGCATCTGAAGATAAATGTTTAATCTCTGTCCATGCCAGAAATTATCCACAGACTGTTTAGGAAAAGTGTTTTTATAGATCTTAAATACCTGTTATTTTTGCTACAGTCTAGAAACTCAAAAAAAAAAATGTTGAGCAAAAGTATCACTGGTGGGACATTCTTCTTGATTCAATGGTGCAATCATGAATGACAAAGAAAACATACACATAGGTTCATAGAACAAGGAACAGCATGTTCTACAGTAAAACAAACAGCTGGCTTGCCCTCTCTTTTATCAGGACAATTAGCATAAAGTAATTTTCCATTAAAAAAATAGCTGTGAATATAGGCCACCATGAGCGTTTTGTCTAGCCATCAGGATTTCTTTCTAAATTGAATAAACAGGCAGGAGGGACTACACTTTCTGTATCCTAATTTGTTTAAGTCCAGATAACAACCTGAGCAACTTTGCAAATAGTTACAGAGTTTGCAAAGACAACATTACAATCCATCATGATCTAATGCAAGAGCTAATGATCTAATGCAGAGTACTGCAAGACATCAGAGGCAGGAGGAATGCTGCAACTCTAGTGTATCACTTTCATCTCCTCTGTCAATCAGTTAAACAAATAGACGGAGCAACGACTTATTCATGGAAACATCTTTGTGTACTTCATTAGCTAAATGTTTACTTGTTTCATGGTGATTTTGTTTTGGTTTGCGTTTGGTTTTGATTTCTTTGGGGGGGTGAGAGTGGCGCAGGTGATGGTGTTCCTTTCTCTTTTGTGTTTTCCAAACTAAGCCTTTCCAGCTTCTACAAACGATCTTGCGTGGTTCACAAAATACCCGTGAAAGTGATATGATCAAAGGACGATCAGAGATTTGACAAATGCTCACGCATGGGTAAGAATGTGCAGCAGCTCACACCAACAGGAACATTCGCATTGCCGTGTACGCACTGCAGCTTCACCAACTGCTATTTCCAACAGTACAGCAGCCATTCTCACAGCACATCTAACACCACCCCTGGGAACTCCTGGATTTGATGTTTAATACAAACCAGCTTGCTGAAAAATCTGATCACTTCCTACTCTTTTTCCAAGAGGAAGAGAATAAAATTGGAGTTCTTAACAGCTGTTTCCCGTATACTGACAGGCCGAAGGCTTTTCAAACTGCTTTTACAGAAGAAGGAATGTTCAGTAAAATATGTAGATATTCTTACACACTAGAGTGCAAATTCACAAGAGGCAATAACAAGATAGTGGGTGCTTGAGTAATGGATGCATTTAGAACAATTAACCACATCTGCACAATTTTTTCTCCTACCTGCCTGATAAAATCAACTGCTCATTCATTCACTCATTCCCATGAGAGATGTTTTAACATTTCAAATCACTAAACAGCTTCATAGCACCTTCTGCATACAGAAGAGTTTCCACATGTTAAACATTTTCTTTAAAAGCCCACGTATTCTTTCTCCTGGAACAGAGAAAGATTTTTTTTAATACTATCAACAAAACAGCAACAACAAAAATCCAATCAGGAAACAAAATAAAAAAAATTAAAAACCCTCAAAACAACCCCAGAACACCCAAACACAATTTTAATATTACAGAAAAAACCAAAACCCAAACACCATTCAAGTGGTGTGATCATATACTCTTGTAGAAGTAGATTACATTGAATGAAGTATAAAATCCCCAAAGAACCAGAATTTTCTAGTTTGTAATCAAGATAGAAGTTATTTTTTTAAGCTATGTAGAAGCTCAAGGACCTGGACTTTAAAGCATGTTTTGCATTTCTTTGCCGCACAGTGATCAATCTTATTATATATTGGATAATGATATGTATATTTTCATAATACTGAAATTCATATGATATTCATATGATTCATATTACTCAGACCAAGAAAAACTAAGGCACATGTCTTTTCAGCCATTAAGATATGAAACACAGTTCAAACTGGAATTAAAGCAGTAACCCTTACAATAAATGAAAGTAAACCCTAAAACCTTTGAAGCTGTGAAAAGCTTTCAATATATAAAAAAAACCGCCAGCAAAAACAAACAAAAAACCAAACCCAACAAAAATTGAGAATTAAGCATATTTTTAAGTTCAACTATGACAAACTGATTATATTGGTCTGTTCATTTTTTAATTTTTTTTGGAAACTTTTACCCTGGAAGCCATAAGAAAACCAGTACTATGTCAAAGATGATCTCAGTCATCCTTTATTCTTAATGATCCTCAATCCTAAAACCTCTGAAGCTATATCCCTTTCAGGAGCCTTTGTTTATGTTCATACTAGTGTGTCTTTCCATGCTTACATATAATTCATTAGAAAAATCTAGCAAACATGCAGCTTTTCTCAGAGAAGAAGTGGCTACTACTGATTTCATTGGTTTTATATCCAAATACAACAATTCAAGAAAGTCTCAGTGTAACTCATTTCCTAAAAAAAATTCCTCAATTTCTTGGAGCACACTTCGAGTCTCCTTCTGTGTCCTCTGCAGACACCTACTGTGTAAAGACTAAATACAGTTGCAGCATTCTGCTATGCCTCCGCCTCCCCTTCATGTATGTGCAATATTATTCTAGCATTTCTGTTTACTTTAACATTCATTAAGAGATTTCCACCTGTTCCACGATCCTTTAGGAGATGACAATTCAGGCAAGTATCCTTCTTTTTTGGGTAATGGGGTTTGTGGTCAGTTCATTGTGCATTATCTTTGCTGCTCCTTCCTCCACAGAGGGAAGACTCTTCACACACTTTCCCTGCTCCTGCATGTGTTCCCTGCCACAGGAGACAATCCCCCACCAACTGCTTCAATGTCAGTCCTTTCCACAGGCTGCAGCCATTCCCAAACTGCTCCAGCTTGAGTCCTTTCCACAGCACAGTCCTTCAGGAACAGCCTGCTCCAGCGGGTGTCTCCCCTAGGGTCACAAGTGCTGCCAGGAAACCTGCTCTGGTGTGGGCTCCTCTCTCTGTGGGTCCACAGATCCTTACAGCAGCCTGCTCCAGCGCAGGCTTCCCACAGCGGCACGGCCTCCTTTGGGCACCCACCTGCTCTGCCGTGGGATCCTCCATGGGCTGCTGGTGGATCTCGGCTCCCCCATGGACCTCCGCTGGGGCACAGCCGCTTCACCAGGGGTGGTACCAGGGGCTGCAGGGGAATCTCGGCTCCTGTACCTGGTGTGCTTACTTCTCGTCCTTTTTCACTGACCAAAGGATCTGAGGGGTTGTTCCTCTCACGTACTGTCAGTCCTCTCTCCAACTGCCCATGCTGCCACACAGTAACTTTTCCCCCCTCTGTAACGTGTTCTCCCTGAGGCACAACCACCATTGATGTTGGGGATGGCATTGGGAGGTCCACCTTGGAGCCAGCTGGCACTGGATTTGTCGGACAGAGGAGAAGCTCCTAGGAGATTCTCACAGAAGCCACCCTTGTCAAAGCCTGGCTATGCAAACCAAATATACTATCAAAGTTGGAGATAAAATAATTCTCCTACCCACTAGGATGCTATAACATTCAACCCTGCATAAGTGAAAACAGGTTAGCTGGTTATTATGGCTGTAAATGGTTAAAAACTGTGGAGTTAGGAGTGACATTTGTCAGTGTAACTTACAAGCAGAAATTTCAGCCTTCCTAAATCAAGCTGTTAATACTTTTTAGCTGCAGATCATTCACTGACAAATAGTCAGATATTATTTGTATATCTTTCTAAAAGCAGCAAAAAGGAAGCACAGAAGATAAACCACAGTTGGGAAACACTGTTAAAATTACTAGTATTACCAGTACCAAGTGAGCAGCTGTTTTTCCTCTTGTTTACACTGCAGCAGGCTCTTTAGGTGGAATATAAAATGATGCAATAAAGATGTGAATTTGGGGAACACAAAGCAGATTAGGAAGAGCAGTCTTCCTAGAGAGTCACTTCTAATTTCCCTGTCCTTAAGGCAGCTTTGAACATCTAACCATCTAACCTCCTTTCATGTGTACCAAAGAAATGGTCACACTGTCATTGTTTCCAAATGCAAGGTGACTTCAGCCCATCCTTTGTGAAGAATATGTGCTCAAATAAGAATTCCCAAAAAAATCAACAGGAAAATACCATTTTATCAATCATTTGAGATCTTACCTATCTATAATTTGCTTCTTTTTCAACAGCTAAGTACATACTATTCCTTATAAGTTAAACGTCAGATTTGTCCCTCTCCCTAGCAATTTGCTTTGCAAGGCACTCAGCATGACTCAGATTCTGAAGCATTGGCATTCCCCTTCAGAACAGTTCTTTTGAGGTACTCTTTCCACAGTAACAGCAGGCCTAGTCTTTTTTCCCCAAGTCTGAATGTGTTTCATCAGCATCTCCTTAAAAAGTCCAGTTTCTTGTTCCCAGATTTCTCTTCACATGTTTGGATAACTAACTTGAATATGTTAATTTCTGCATTCATGGCCTAATTTCTTTAACTGTGGCCATTATTTCATTCACCTCATTCATAAAAGACACTTTGAGACACTTCTCCCCTTGAGAAAAAACTCCTGCTGCTTCAGTTTCTGATGTGACTTTAGCACACACTGGTTTTAAAGGACACCACTTTCCTGCCTCCACTTTCTTCTCCATCTTCTGTTATTATTAGGCTTTGTATCTTTCAAATGTGTTAACACCAAGTTTCTAAAATTATGTTTCATCTATGAATTAACACTGTATTTTTGTAATTCCAACTGCACTAAATAAAGCGTAATTGACAGAAAGAGAGGATGCACACACAAGGTGTGAATGTACTTCTGAAACGAACTGCACTGACTGTTCCCATTCAGGACTTTTAATTAATAAATCCCAAGGTGGTTCTTTTGCCTCTTGTTCTGTTCTTGATAGCTGTAAAGTTCATTATCAGGAAAAAAGACAAGTTATGCATGACTTTTCACAGATGGAGCTCAGATTTCCCTTCCAAGTTACTCCCAAGACTCAATTATGGACAAAATGCTGTGACTGAAGCTTCCATGAACTCTTTCTCAGTGACCCTTTTTCAAATTGCACATCTGATTCAACGAGTTGAACTGCTAATGTTTGCTCTGTCCTCCTGATGCGTAATGCCAATCTGTGCAGCAGTTCGTTTATTTATTTTTAAAAAATTAATCCCAGTTTCCACAGAGATAATAACATGCTTTTAGAGGGGTTGGGCTACCTCCTTTGTTTCAGAATCTGCTTTAAAAGCATGTTTAAATGTGTTCAGTTTACCATTTCTAAAGAGCTGTAACCTATTATGACTATTCCTCCTGTCTACTACCATTTGCACTGGTGCAAACACACAAAACTTGGTCTTTTAACCTCAGAAAGGTAAGCAATTCATAATTTTCCAACTATATTTTAAATGCCTTGCTTGCATATTTTATCAAATCCAACTTTGCTAGCTGCAATTTTTTCTTAAAACACACGAACTCACTGGCCTGTTTTGATCACTTATCCCTTAGCCTGAATGAAAGTCCTCCAGCTTCCACATGAAATACCTCTGGTCTGGTAGCTGCTTGTATAACAGACTTCCCTGGCTTGAACAGAATACAGTAGATGGTAGAGATCTCCAAAATCCATTCTTTCCTCTGAGTAATTTCCAATGATTTTAAAACCAGAGTCAAAGTTAAATCAAAACACTGCACAGAGCTTGCCTTGTCTCAGCCCAGACTTTCTTTCTTACAAGGGCACTGCAAGCTGTCACTCTTTAACCTCTAGCAAAGGTCCTTAAAAAGATTTAAAACCAAAAATGCCAAAAGGATCCTTGTACACAATGATTCAAGAGCATGGAGTGGGTGGAAGGAAAGGGGCACTAAACCTCATAAGTTAGGATGCCTGCCTTGCATGGAAGTGGGAAGACATTTTATGAACTCCTCGAGTCATCTAAATTCGACCATGAAGGATCTCCTTCTTCCTGCATGCACAGGAGCAATTGCCTGTCATATTCCCTCCCATATGATCTTTATACTCTTGCCTCCATGTGAAACAATGGCTCTGGGCTTCCACTGATAACTGACTTCCTTCAAGATGGCCAGAGGCTCCCAAGACGTCAGTGAACTTGTGTACAGTGCGAGGGACCAGCCTTTGTCCCAGCGAGAAGGCTCTGTGTGAAGCCACAAGTCCCATCCTTTCATGGAACAGGAACTGTTGCCTTCACAGAGACAAGACAACAGTAATCAAATAATCAATATCACAACAAACAGTGGCTCCTATCTCCTGTGGTGCACTGGCTCCTTTTAAGTCAATACTATTAGGAACCAGGAGGCGTTGATCCCACAGGAGCAGAGTAACTTCAACAGCTGCCTGGAACACTTGTCACAATATGTTACTGCTTACAGAATAGCAAAAACAGTGGCATAGCACCTTTCCCAGTCTGGAAACTGGGTAGAGACCACCCAGCACTCAATTACCAGTATTACACAGTGCAGTCTCAGCAGTTTCTTAATGAAACACTGAACTCCGCTGAAGCCCAGGAAATATTTGTGTTCCAGAAGAATGGCAGAGGAATACTGACAGAATTTAGATGAATATATTCAAAAGTGCCAGACCGGCCTTACAAAGGCAAAACAACACTTAAGAACAACATTTTGCCCCATACTGGACAAAGCCACTATCTGCTTTTAGCCTTAGCACCCTTTGGGCAGCCAATCAAGGGTACAGCAATGCATTCTGAAGAAGACTGCAATACAGAAGAGCAGAGGCAAAAAGAGGTTAACTTTAGAAGTTAATATACAAAGAATACAAACCTCCCTCCTCGGGAAAACTAATAATTATCTCAAGAACATATCCAGCCTTGAAACTCAGCACCACAAAGTCTCTGGCATTTCAGCCAGAGAAACAGAAAATCTATTTTCTAATTATTATTAGAAAATTATTAAGACTTCTATTTATGCTGTCAAAATTTTACCTCATTCCTTGCATCTTGCACTTCATACTGGTCGATTTAGGTCTTCATAAAAATAACAGAAAACTTGAGGCTGTGTCAATGTGGCAAAAGTATCTCATCTTTTTCCTCAAGGACAAAATGTGAAAATAGGAAGTAATTAACTAATTATTGATGCTAAATGAAAGTGCAGCAGAGTTAAATCTGAAGGAAGTGGGCACTGCATTGCCACTCCAGTGAAGGGTGGAAATGCAGTGCTTTGCTTATTACCAGCACAAGATGTGTCCCAAAACTTCCAGCCTCTCCTGAAGATGGCATAAGTGCCAGGGCACAGCATGATCACAAGCAGTGAATGCGGAAAAATGGGGATAACAACTTTTCTTCCTCAGCAAAGTAGCGACAGGGCGCACAGGCAATTCCAACTCCACTAAAATATTAATGCCAACCTCATTTAAAAATGCCATTGTACCCATTAAAATTGAAGGAAGTTTTCAGTGGAAAAAAAGAACTGACAGGGTCTAGCATTTTATTATATGTGTAGAGACGTAACAGGAATAGGAATAAAGAAGTTTCTGCTTTCTTTCAAGGTTTGCATTTAAAAATAAATAATAATCCTTAGAAAGCTCATATGTCCCACTGGTAAAGCTAATATAGTCCTAGGAATTCAGTAGCTATTCTTTCTAGACCTCACAGAGATTAAGGTATACAAGATGCAACAGACAATGGGACCTTGTAAGACCTCTAAGGTCAAACGCATAAGAGAAAACCCTCTCCTAAAGTGGTTAACGTACACCATATCATTACAGGAAGACAACTTTAGCTGATAGTGTTAAAAATAAGTGCGTTTTTAAAGCAACTGACATTGCCAGCTAGATCTCTATAGAAATAATTCCCTATGGTTGTCTTTGAGTTAGGATAGCAGCGCTTGTTCCGTAACACACAGAAATCATTAAAAAGCACCATACAGACCATATTTGTTATTGTATGCATGTGTCAGCATCAGGAGGATGTTGACTACCCCTTTCAGCACACATACATTTTTCATTGATACCTTCTCCATAACAGCTGGGATTGACTTCTGTTGCACTGACAATCACTCACTTACACGTCCACAGAAAATCCAAACTGTGAATCAACACATTTGTGTGAGGTTTTTTCTAAAATCTCTATATACTTTGTGTGATGTAAAAATAATTGAATTTACACCCATTTAATGTGCAGACAGAACAGTGTCTAACTGAGCACTTTCATGCATGTGCATTTCTTGTTGGCAATCTGAATGTTTGTTAAAAGGTAGCATTGTTACTTTTAGCACTATTGTTACTCTATCATCATACACAGGTCTTATTGTTTCAGCACACTGCCTTGCCTATTTAATCTTTGTACTTCAAGCTTCTTAATTTATGAAATTTACATTTATAAAATTATTTCAAGGTTGCTAAGATATTCCTATGCAGAAGCCATTTGTTTTCCAAGAGATGTATTTCTTCCAATAAAAACCTGGAAAACTA
The DNA here is from genome assembly GCA_013397175.1 of Platysteira castanea. Taxonomy (NCBI): domain Eukaryota; kingdom Metazoa; phylum Chordata; class Aves; order Passeriformes; genus Platysteira; species Platysteira castanea. The sequence continues at coordinate 650,684 of VYXC01005348.1, forward strand.
ATTCCACAGCAATGCACAGTCTTACAAACTTTAATCCAAGTCATCCACTGCAGTAGATATACTGTAAATTTGTCCTTTGGCATATTTTAAACAGAAGAATTCTAGGTTTACTTCCTTTCAGCATTTCACAAATTATAGCTCTGGAACATGAAAAAAAAAAAAAAAAAACCAAAAAACCAAATGAAAAACCCAAAGGAAAAGAAAAGAAACAAGAAAGAAAGCTTCCTAAGAAGAGACTCATGGACAGAAAATGTATAGATTTTTCAATTCAGAGCCAGCATAAAAAAATTCCCCACAGTAATGCGATTGCAAATGCTAATTGCATTCCAGTAAATTGCTTTACATTCATCAAACAACAATCAATGGGAGACACTGCTATCTTCTTTTATTATAGTGATGCTGTTCTCAGCTATACAGATAAGGTAGTGTCACAGATAGTTATAATCTTTCCACTTGCTATTTTTGGGGGCTTAAAATTTCAGAATAAAATTTTATGCTGAAATTTAGCAACCCAGCCCAAGAGTCTTTCTTTTTAATTAAAAAATGTGCTAGCATGTATCTTGGAGAGATAAAGGATGACTAAGACAAATATTCCAATTCAAATACCTAAACTAAACTAATTCAAATCTATCATTAGAAAACCGTAAGTTACTCCAGTCTCTAACTTTCAGAGGTACTGCTCATCCAAAGCTCCTTTAAAAACACTAACCTTCTATTCTAAATCTGCTTTTCTTTGTTTTACTTGAAGAGCAAGGTCAGAAAGTAAGCTCGTGTGATTTGGAGGTTATATTCAAAGCTGCTGACCATGTCAGGTCAAAAAGGTTTGTCACAAATTAGCAGTCCTGTGTCTACATGTATGGTGCTCGTATCTATAACTTTTAAAAAGTTGTGTATATGTGTAAACACACATGTACATGCACACAGAAATGTATGTATATGCATATAAAATAAAATTCCCAACTCTGTTTTTATTTCTGAATGTCACCTCGATTTCAAGGGTCTCTGTTGCCGGTATTTCATTCCAAAAAATTTCAAAATATCTTGTGTTCCACTGTCTCCCAGGACAGAAAAGTGGACATGATTCACCAGAATGGTTACACTTTCAAGTAAGAAAAATATTAACAGTGGGACAGCACAATGCATATAAATCTTGGCTATGTGAATGAGCTTAAATCAGTAGATGAACATCATAATTTTTTTTTTTTTTAAGAGGAAAGTGAGTTAAGAGGAATGGAAAATGAGCACACAAATACTTCCAGTTACTTCCTCATACTTTTACTGAAATAAGTCCCCATAGTTAGCGAGATATTCAGAAAAGATAATAATGAAAGTGAATGTCTTTTTACTACTTGAAGTACAAGTTCTACAGCATCATAGAGACAGGGCACATGAGGCATAAATAGGAAGACTGCAGAGTGAGTATCTGCAAACACTGAAATAAATATTATTATGAATGTGTCAGAATGGTAAACATAGAGGAAAGGTTTAATTTGCAGGATTTTCTTTTTTTGCTGCTTCTTGGATCTCTTTACCTCCTGCTATAATGAGCACTCTACTTTGCAAAATGTTGCTTTGGAGATGCCAGAGCACAGACATTCTCTTCAGCTGTAGTGTCTCCTGAAGTTGAGCTAATGGCTCTATATCATGGAAACCTTCCATGTCTCATTTTCACCTGTCTTTTTGTCCCCACTCCACTCCTTATACCCTTATATCTCAACAAATTTCGTTGTTTACTGAGACTTGATTTCATCTATTTTTTTCTAATAAAGCGCTTGAGTTCTATCTATCCATCTACCTTCAAAATTCGCCACATTTCCTCGGGTGAACTTCTCCTGCTTTTCCTTTGGGACCTGCACAGCCCACTGGGTAGGACAGCTCAGACAAGTGTGGGAAGAGAAATTTCTTTCTTCTGTTGGCAGCCAGTCATTCAGTCAGCTGAGCAACGTGTGAGCTAGTGCCAGATCACTATCTCACGAAACCCTTCAATGAAAAGGGGCATTACACGAAGCTTATGTTCCTCAGAAAGGAGTCTCAAAACTCAGAGATGCTCTTCCAAATGCTGTTTATGCTCATCAAATTAAAACACAGCAGCTCAAGGGACAGAACAGCAACAGTAGGTCAAGGAAGCTTACAGAAGGAATACAGGTTGGTGCCTCAAATTTGGATATGCTTCAGAAGACCAAGGAGTTGTAGTGCAGACAGCAGCACTTACAGTTAGGCACCTGTACAATGGTAGCAAAGAAAGGGTAAAAGGAATAAAGAAAGGTAGAGAGAACTAGTAAAGGCAACCCCCCCAAAATAGAGCTTCTTAAAATTCAGAATTTCATAGGATCACAGAATGGTTTGCATTGAAGCAAAACTTCAAATATCATCTAGTAATAATATTGAACAGAAAAATTGAAAAAAGTTAGCAAGCTGAATTGCACCCAGTAAAGCCAATGATAAGTCCAGAGCAAACAAGGGGAAGTCCATGAGGTGTAAGATTGAGGCAGTGGGAAACAGAAGCTTCACCTGCCCCTTAAGTAGTTTGGAATTGTTATATTAAATCAATTTTAAAGGGTAACATCCACTCTGGTAGAGATTTGTTGGTTTTGCCTGCATAAGCAAAATGGTAAGTTAAAGGTCCTGATTTAACAAAACCTTTAGAGAACATGATTAAAATACCACCTTTAAAACCGTAGTTTCTTTCTAATGATTTCTTTTAAAACTTGGGTGGTTTTGGATGGTGAAAATCTACTATTTGCACTTATCTATGGTTAGTTCGTGGAAGTTGAATGTAGAGCTGATAAAAATCTGGCAGTAGTGGGCAAATCTTGTAAGACACACTCTCTGTATTAGTTCCTGTAGTAAACAATTTTGTTTCCATATATATTATTTCCTTCAGAATTTATAGCTCAATGTTTTAAAACTGAAGTTTCTGCTGTTGGCAGTCAGATTTCTCCTGTGAATTTCATGACATTTAAAATTTTATAATTTGCTTTCTCTCAGCACAGACAGTGATTTCTGTCAGTACGCTTCCATACAACTGATGTTTCCAGTAAAATTAGTTACAAAAGACAATATATTCACATTTGTCATATTATCAGATATTCAAATTTTATATAAAACCATAGGAAGTCCTTTCTTTACAATGGAAAAGAACATTCCAGCTTTTGGTCCTGAGGTACTACATACTTATAAGATCAATCATGTGCGTTGGCATAAATAACTTCCAGGTCTAAATGAACCAGCTAAAATGAGAACTAATATAGTAACTTTTAAAGCCCATTCAGTACATGAAAATAGTTACCTCCCCCACTTTCACTGTCTCTAATGGGGACTATGGCTGATAATTTGTTCTATTTAGATTGCCATCCAAAAGAAAGAAAATAATAATACTTCTACACCAATTCTCTAACAGCATTTATAAGATGACCAGCATTAGCAATTTAGTTTTAAAAGAAGATGTTGCAAAACTATAGTCTAATACACCCTCTAATGCACATATTCTTATAGAAATTGTCATCTTGTCAGCTGAGAAATAGCTGTTTATTAACTACATTTGCACCATAAAACCTCACTTTAATTAAGAAAATACTCTGACTTCCCCTGCAAGTTTACTCACTTATTTCCAAATGAGTCCTTTTGCACCTCAGCATTCACATTATTAAAACAAATGCACAATTCCAAAAAATATAGGCTGAAAACTACTTTTCTTTCATATCCTCAAAGAAATAGTCTGGAACTCAAAATACTCAAACCAAACAAAAGGATTTGTATAATATTAGTACTGATCCAAGATTTGAAATTACTGGATGCTGAGCATACTACTCTTTTTCTCTTGCAAAATATTTAAGAGTATTCTATACTTAAAGCATGCAAATGTTCTCACCGAGGTCAACAGCATTCTAAAAATACCAGTAGTTACAGGTTGCAGTACTTAAACCTCATGGAAAACGCCTGCTGTCCACTGCAGGTCATTCTTTTCCAATTATGACACTATGGGGACCCATCTAGAAAAGCGTGGTGCACTCTTTGAGTTGCAAAGCTCTCTTCCTGCACTAGATATCTAGGCTTAAAACTCCCACAGAATCCACTGCTCCATTTTCCAGAGCAGTATTTACATATTTTGTTCTTGTTGATGGGGAGAGAGGAGAATAGTTATTAAAGAAGAGCTGCAAAGTAAGCTCTTGTGATGAATATACCACAGAAATTCATTTTCATAGAACTGATTCAGTGCCACTGGTACCAGTATGTTTCAGTGTCGAGATGACCCCCATTTTACACTGCTTTTCCCAAAGGCTCCTACACATCCTCTAGGCAGTACAAAAAGGACCAGTTTCAGAACCACATGGCTCAAATGTGTAGCATCCCTCAGTTATGCAACCAGAATTCCCTGCTTACCAAGAGCCACGTCTGAGTGGGAGACGGTCAGTGCACATGGACTAAAGAGGGAGAAGGTGTTCTTGCATGTTTATCTCCTGTCCAGAGGTCCTCTGTGCAGCTCACAACTCTGCAGGGAGAAATCTCGCCAGCACGCCTCATTTACTTTATCAGCAGACACAGATGAACCAGATCAGCTAATTTTAGACTGTAGAGCTCCAAGGGTGGTAAAAGTTCAGCACTCAACAGCAACCAGCAGTTGGGGGGTATTGGCTGCAGTGGGCACAGCTGAATTTGGAAGACTGCACCTGTCCCTGTTGTAATTTCTAAGCTTATTCAGAGATGAAATGTTGCAAATCCAAGTAATTTAAAAATTAGTTTTAACTGCTACAGAGCATGACCCTGGCCATCCCTCACCATCACTTGCATGAAAGGCTGAGACAGAGAAGAATCATTTAAGAAAAGGCCTGGAAAACTGGATAGGCACTGGTAACCTAGATTCTGGCATATCGCCATCGAAGAGACTACTCCAAAGCAAATACAATCATTAAGACTCATTTTGGCATAGACCTAAAGGTTGGAAGAAGGAACCAGTGTCACAGTGATCACCAGCATGAGTAACACCAGAGCTGTTATCACGCATTTTCATGTTTCAAGGTGGCAATTGGACTACACAGCATGTGCTCACATAGGGGTGTGGGGCTGGCAGACACCTCCCTGCTGCTGCCAGAACCAGGACCCAGTCTAAGAAAGCTGCCAAAAGGGCAAAGATTCCTGGCATTTTCTCTCAAAGTGGCATGCATGTCTTCGATCTTTTGCACAAGGCCACACAACTATCTGGATATAAGCATACTGCATATGCCAAGGCTGATGATTATTTCTGCTATATCTTTCTTAATGTCTTCTGGGATTTGTGTGAAACCCAGGTGGAAAATAGTTGTTCACTTCAATCCACCTATGCACCTTACACATGCAAGCTGTATATTCCTAATTTTATTCTATATGTTACAGTACTGCGGTGGGTTTACCCCAGCTGGAAGCCAGGTGAACACCAAAGCTGCACATCACTCCCCTCCTCAGCTGGACAAGGGAGAGGAAAGTATAAAGACAGGTTCACGGGGCAAGATCAGAATGGGGAAAGATCACTCAGCAGTTACCATCATGGGCAAAACAGACTCATCTTGGGGAAATTAATTTATTACCAATCAAACCTGAGTAGGAAAATGAAAAATAAAAACTAAATCATAAAACACCTTTCCTCCACCTCTTCCTTCTTCCTAGGCTCAACCTCACTGCTGATCATGGTGTTCCTCGCCACCAGCCATGCAGGGGGATGGGAATAGGGGTTCTGCTCAGTTTATCATGTTGTTTCTCCTTCTCTTCTCCTTCTTCCTCAGTGAAGGACTCCTCACACGCTTCTCTCACTCCAGCACGGGGTCCCTAATAGATGAGTCCTCCACCAGCTTCTTCAGTGTGTCATTTCCAGAGGCTGCAGTTTGTCAGAAACTGCTCCAGTGTAGGTTCCTCATGGTGTCACAAGTCCTGCCAGCAAACCTGCTCCACTGTGGAGTCCTCTCTCCATGGGCCCACAGATCCTGACTCATGGACTTCTGCTGGGTCACAGCCTTCTTTGAGCATCCACTTGATTTGGGGTGGGGTCCTCCACGGGCTGCAGGTGGATCTCTGCTCCCCCATGGACCTCCATGGGCTGCAGGGGAACAGGCAGCAGGGCAATCCCTGCTCCAGTGTCTGGAGCACCTCCTCCCCCTCCTTCTTCCCTGACCCTGAAGAACTCCAGCTGTTGCTGAGTCTTGACCAGCAGTGGGTCCATCTTGGAGCTTGGTGTTGTCTCTATCAATCACAGGAGAAGCTTCTGGCAGCTTCTCACAGAATCCCACCCGGTAGCCCTCCCACTACTAAAACCTTGCCACACAAATCCAGTACAAGGAAATTTTCCCACTTGTAATTTTAAAGTATTTCTTCTATCTGCTCTTAACAAATATTTTCTGTAACCATTCCTACCACTGTGCTCCTTGGTTCATTACTTAACCACAGCCTTGGTAGTACTCACATGTTCTCCCTTCCACACATGTGGTGTGTGTGTGTAACACGTTACACATTGCTTATCTCAGAAAATTGCTTATCTGGTCTTCCATAATTTGATGTCAAATAGTTTAAGAACACGTGCTAATTTCTTCCCCCCACCTCCCAGTTCCACTGAACAACCCCACTGGCAGTCTTCATACCCTATAAAAAATATTCCAATGTCTGCCTCATGGCCACCACTCCCCAGACTACCACTCCCAAAAGCAGCACTGAGGGGATTCTCTGATCTAAGCAAAACACACTGACAGACACGACCCAGTCCCCTAGAAAGAAAAAAGCCTCAATTTAAGAGCTAGAAGGGATATTGACTTTTCCAGCAGTAAAGTCACAAACTGTGCGGGGTCAGAGAAAGGCAGACCTCATCTTTCAGGTGGTCCCCGCAGAACAAAGCTGCTGTGAGAGATTGGAATAGTTGGCACTGCTTCTGACTAAACAGGTCTATTGTTTTCTGGCCATGCTGAGTGGATGGAGGCCAGAGCTCTTCGTACTCCACCTTTAATGAATAGCAAATTCAAAATCATTTATAAATTAATGTGCTTCCTCCCTCCTCCTCTCGTGCTGTAAATAATTGCAGCTTTCGATTTATCTCCGTGAGAGAAGAATTAAAGCTGGAGAGAGTTTGATGCCAGAGGAAAATAAGCTAAGTGGATGATGATAAAAGCAAAAAGGGGAGAATATAACATCACCTCTGTTGATTAGCATAAGAAAGGCAAGCCTCTAAAGAATAATTCTTCATACAGTGAGAGGATGTCATCTGGGGCAAGGTGGGTGCTGAGGTGTACAAACACAGCAGTGATGTGCCTCTGCCATGCTCCTCCACCTCCCAGACATGGTTCCCCAGCACCACTGACACCCCCCTCACTTTGACTGGTGCTGTTGGCTCCCAGACACAGGGGAGCTGGGCAGTCCAGGAGGAGCAGGGGCCTGATAAGGAAACCAGGTGCTGTAAATGAGCTCAGAAACCTCACGTCCATAAAGTGCCTGGTGCCTTATCTGCTGCACTCGCTCAAGAACATACTGGAACAAAGAGCCAGCATTTAATAATATAAATTACTTTTGGAGAAAGGAGCACATAGATTATATTTCTCTTATTTCAGACTCACTAATTGTCCAACTCAATATGAAAATGAAGCAATATACACATTGTACGTGTGTACATGTACATACAAAAATACATATGGTATGTATGTGTCTATGCATAAATAAATGCCAAGAAACACATCATTATTCTCTGTGCTAAAATTCTAATTTTTGCAAATATAATTACCATAACCAAGTCAAGCAGAATCTCTTAAAGAAACCCCAAGATCTTTGATCAATGAGATTAACTTGTATATTGTTACTTCTGAAGTCAAATTTTACAAATAGCTTGTCAAAACTTTAACAATAACAAAAATATTATAACATAGCACTGTTTTTAGAGAATGAGTACTAAAATAATCACAGAATGGGTTAGGTTGGAAGGAACCACAGTGGGTCATCTGCTCCAACCTCCCTGCCCAAGCAGGGTCATTCTAGAGCACGTTGCACTGGATTGTGTCCAGGCAGNACAGGCAGTTCCTGAGTATCTCCAGTTGTGGAGACAGAGACTCCACAGCCTCTTGGGGCAAGCTCTTCCAGGGCTGAGTAGGGGACAGGATCACCTCCCCTGACCTGCTGGCAATGCTCGTTCAGTGCACCCCAGGATACCACGGGCCTTCTTGGCCACAAGGGCACACCACTGCCTCATGGACAGCTTGCTGTCACAGGACCTCCAGGTCCTTCTCTCCAGAGTTGCTTTTCAGGAGGTCAGCTCCAGCCTGTACTGGTGCCCAGGATTATTCATCCTAAAGTGCAGGACCCTGCATTTGCCTTTACTGAATTTCAAACAGTTCTTCTCTGCTCATCTGTCCAAGCTGTCAAGGTCCTTCTGAAAGACTGCACAGTCCTCTGGGGGATTGGCGACTCCTCCCAGCTTTGCGATAATAGTAGTTAAAACAAAAAACAAACCTCACAATTTGAAACGTAATATGCCCTGGTGTGTCCATCTTTGTGATAAAATTACATGAAGGAGAGGGCCTGGCCAGTTCATAAGATGTCAGTAGCAGATAGAACAGATTTAAACACGTGAAAAGGCTGCATCAATCAGGCGAATTAATTGCTCTCTCAATCCAGTGTGGACAAGTAGCAAGGGGGCCTTTAAATGCTGTGAAGAAGTTTTAAGTTGCCTGCATGTATGATCATACTCATATGTATATAGATACATGTGTGTGTCCTACTGACAAACACACTGAAGTACCATAACAGATTGCCTGGAAATGTTATATAGTCTCTAACATCAGAGGCTTTCAAGATCTTGCAAGTAAGATGGATGAAGATATGATGATTTCTAGGGACAGAATGATTGACTAGATGAGCATCAATCACCCTTTTTTCTATAACTTTACACGCCTAAGAAGTTTTTTTTTCCATTTGTATGGTATGTCTTTTCTATTTGCAGTGATGCAACAGATGAAAAGGAAACAACGAAGAATAAAGACCTAGTACAAAGCATAAAGGGATGCAGATATCCCAACACATTTGCAATTCTCTAATCATTGCATTTGTCAGTGAGCAGAAACAGTTAATGGCATAAAATGTTAGCCTCCATGACAAGGGAAGCCCTAGCTTTCTAGGAGGAGCACAAGTGTGTTAGGAGGAAGGCTGTCAGGTAATCTCTGTGCATAAAGAAAAGAAGGGTTGGGAGGAGGGAAAGAAGGAGTAGGGGACAATCAACACAACAGTCATTCATAAAACTATCGTAAGCAAATGGGAAAGTTAATATGGAAATTACTTAATGTCACTTGGATAATACATGATCAAGTGAGAGGCTGCTGCTTCCACACATGAATGATTAAAGTGCTAGAAGCACATTCACGCAAAAGCTCTTTTATACAGTTAACACGAAGATAAAGTACATGAAGAAAAATTCTGTGTAAAACCTTTAATTCCCATCTCCAAACTGACAGCATTACTTTAAATGGGAATATAGTTTTTGGTAGTTTAAGGATCACATAATCAACGGGAAGGAAAACAGCACAAAAAACTACCATGACTTTATCACTTGGGTGTGACTAGTGATTAATTGAAAAGGGTTCCCAGTAGATTAGCACTAAAACCTGAAATATCTCAGGCAGTGCCAAGAGCTTGTCTATGTTTTTTTGTTTGGTGTTTTTTTGGGGGTTTTTTTGTTTGGTTGGTTGGTTGGTTTTGTTTTGTTTTGTTTTTTGTAAGACTGCAACGTTCTTCACTTGCCTAATAAAAACAGTTTCTTCAGTGTACTGTCAGCAGAGGCTCTTCGCCATGAAAAAAAAAAACACCATAAGATTTTCTTTTTTCTTTTAGTAGGGTTTGAAACGGATATAAAAGTAAACAAAACAAAAAATCCCAAACAATAAACAAACCACTTTAAAATGAGTGAAAACACACTATGCTAGAGAATTGGAAAGCAATAAACTTTAGCTCCTGTTGCAATTACCACTGCAAACTCTACACATAAAAACTGTCTATTCTGTGAAACAAAGTACCAAAACACACCTTGAAACATTATTGCTAAATAGAACTTTAATAAGACTTTTGTCCAAAGACTTTTTTTTGGCTCAAACAAAATCACTACAGCTTTTACCATACATTACAGATTTAGACTTCTCTGTTTTAATAAAGAGACCCATAGTTTATAACTGTGTGATTCTCTAACAGAGCAAAGACTATTAATCAAAATGCTGTTTTGATGGGCTGTGCAAATAAATAGCAGTAAAGTTATGCTTAGTATGGCTATGGCGCATGAAAACCTGCTCCCAGAACAGCTGGAATGAAGAATTATTCATTTACAGTTTCTAATCACATTCAGCATCTAGAATAAAAATCTGATGTTTGTTAATTGCTTTGAGTATATTATTTCATTTTTCAAAACCCTATAACACAACTCTGACATTATTGGCACCATTTCACATCTATAGCATTCATTCTTTCAAAATAAAATTTTTATTATCCCTTGCTTTGTACAGAAAAAATCTACCTTAGAAAAAGAATACAAGAATGACTTTAAAATATGCTCAGTAACAAGTTTTCATCTTTTCTGAAAAGTAAAAAGGCAAACCCTATGGGTAAAATTCGCCCCATTTCTCATGCATAAAACCTAACAGGCAAGAAAAGCAGTGTGATTCCTCTATGCAGGAAGTGAGGATTAGTCTCTCAGGGCTCCTGCAGATCAACAACATTTAAAATGATTTGGGGGTAAACTCAGATCTGGATCACCAGATCTCAACAGGAATGTTGCAAGGATAAATTCATCTCAGATGAGGTCTCAGTTGTAAATGTGAGAAACTAATTACTTTAAGAGGTGACTAGCAGGAGTCCGAGCCCTGGTGGGAATAGCAGGGGCATTTGCTTCTGTTAACCACGCAGCCAAGTTTAATACCTCCAAAGGAAAAATTTGGTTATATGTTCTTGCAAGAATAGAAATATTATGCACGTAAACCAAGCACTGTTTATTTTAATAACTGTGGACAACAGCTGCAGAAACCACACCTGATCTACCTCACAGAAAGTTATGCACTTGTATTTTCAACTTTAGGTACATAATTGTTTTGGTTCTGCTCCCCTTGACAGAAATTATTGCAGAGACTATTGGTTAAACTCACATCACAATTTCTTTTTAAGTGTACCTTGGATAAATATACTTGCCTTAAATTAATCTGAACACGGTAGTTTTTATACATCTAGTTCCATTACTCAAGAACTAAACTCTTCTCTTATAAAAATTGTGTTTTGGCCTGTTTTTCTCCCTAACACTTTCAGAAATAGAGAAGTAAGCTTCAAAATAACCTAATTCCTAGGTTAACTGTTAACACCTAAAAAAAAATTTAAAAGATGAGCAGCATGTAGCACCTTCTGACCATTTAAGTAAGGCAGAAAACTGTCATTAGGGTTGATTTTCACAGCACTTTATTTTCTTCATTCATTCTGACCAATTTCTTTTTGACATACTGGTGAATCATCACCAGTAAAGTGCAGCCTTGGCTACTCCAAAATATAACGATGAAGTGCAAAAAGTAAGGACACTGCAGAGCTGTTAACCAGCACTTCTCCTTGCCCTCCCGCTTCTAATGTCCTTAACAAAATGCATGTTCTTTTGTCTGTGCATTTATGACCTCTTACTTTCCACTTATCTGCTAAGCATTGTCATTTCTCCTGTGACTTTTTCTTAGAATGAGCTAACCATCCTGTATCAGCTTGGACTGATTTGAAAATAACCTCTATTGCTTAAACGGTGATGAAATAACAGCTACAAATCTTGTCCCACCATGTCATTTTAACATCTACTACAAAGTTAGCCAGGGCTTGTCTACTTGACGAAATTGTATCAGCAAAGTGTGAATTTCAGGTTCTATACTTACATATGTTCACATATCCTTTTGTGAGCACTTGCACTTTATGATTTTTCATATGGTTTGAAAAGAGATTTAGTATGTAAACCAGGAAGTAGATGTATATAGGTGTGTAATAATGCTTAATTCCATTACTGACCTGGTTTCTTAAGTCATACACATAGTATCAGGGGTAGTGATAGGTGTAAAGTACTTTTTTTTCAAGTTTTTTTTTTCTTTTCTCTACTTTGGATTTTATCTACTTTGGATACTTATTAGTATCAACGTACATGGAAACACAAAGCACTACAAAACACTACAAAAACATGGGACTTACGCATTTTCTTCCATCATGCAATGGCTATCTTGTTACCATCTTATCTGGTGCCTGAACTTTTTCCCATCTCCTAAATCTCGTATTTTCTACATATCTACATATTTTTACAAAATGTTATAAGTTTTTCTTCACTAAGCAAAACATTTTATATAATTATTATGTTTTTCACCAGATTTCCTCAGTTTCCTGCCAGTATGCTGTGGACCACGGCTCTCCAGCGTCTCTTCACAGTCCACACTTGGGTAAAGCATTTTACAATTACCATCATTAAAAGGGAGATAAGAATCAGATTCCGTGTCCACAGAAGAATCTATTTTTTCAATGGAAGCATTTCTACAATAGATTAAAATTTCTCATTTCCAAGAAACAAACTTGAAAAGAAAGTCACTGAAGATGGTTGTACTTCTATTTTTCTTAATATACCATGTGTCCTGGGGTATGATATTATCTGAAACAGATCTGAATATTACTCATTACAAAATTATGCTCTTTTTTGCATTTTTAGTATTAAAAGCGTCTCTCTCTTGACAATTCACAGTTCATCACACATTGAACACCACATCTAATCTTCTAGTTTAGAAATGTATTAATCATGCAACAGTGGATAGATATTGCTTAAGGATCATTCATGACACATTTTTAAGGTATCCTTTAAAGCAACTAATTAAAACTATAAAAGGATCAAACTAAAATAAAAAGAGCAGGTATATCCATATATCCATCCATATAACCATTTTTTAACATTTGATCTGTTTTATCTTACAGAAATTCTTGATGTAGCATCCACAGAAAATTTCTACTTCATCCTAAAGATAAATGATCAGTATGTGGCTACATCCCCCTCCCAAAGTGGAGAACTCTATCCCTAAAGAAAGCACTTTTTTAGGCCTGGTTCCTTAAACTTATCACAATCTAGCAAAGAACTTAAGCATGTTAATAAAGTTAAGTACCCAAGTAGTCCTCCTGGTGCAAGTGATTTCATACCTAAAATATGAGGTGAGGGAACTGCTAGGTGTATAAAGCAGCATCTCTAAGTGCCTTAGTGGACAGGCAGCTTATCTCCTTCACAGTTTGAAGGGTCTACATTCTGCATTCTGTTTGAAAACCTTCCTTTTACACATTTACTTGCTGAAGTGTATCAGCCATATTATTCAATTATGAAATATTTGAAGCACGTGGGGGAAAAAAAGGAAACAAAAAACCATAGCATAATATTACCTGGAGACACCAAGCTATTCCAGTTGATCACAGTTTGCCACCCTTTGGAAAGTATGTGACATATATTAAAATTCTCTGCAAAGCCTTTACCATAATAATCTTGCAGTAACAAGCATTGATTCCTCAAACTAATGCATTTCTCCTCTCAGAGAACCCTTACACAAATACTGTGCTTTCAACACATTGTCTCTAGGCAGCAGTGAAGCACTTCTGCCCTATTAAGCACTATTTCTTTAAATTATCTTGAATTAAAAACAAATAAAACCAACAAAACCACACTAAATATTCGTTTCTTTGTGGCAACGTACATCTCATGATCATTTTACATCTTAACAGAATTTTACATCTTAACAGTAGATGCATGCAAGTTTAGTCAGACTCTAGAGTAGTGGATATAAAACATCATTTTAGAATCATGAGTAAAATCAAGTCATCAAGTGCCATAAACCCCTTAATATCTTGGCAACCAAAGTCAGTTCAGAGTAACTCAAGAAAAAATGCTTGTCATTACTTGATGGCCATGATCTGAAATGAACTATCAATAGTAAGATAATCGAATTGTTAAACACTTTGTCTTTAAGGAGGCTGACCATATGAAACAGATTGTTCTTATAGAAATATCTTTTAGCCAAATTCTTATTTCACCAGGTTATATTCCAAGCCTTTATAAAAGGCAGTCCATACACTAGGAAAGTATAAATTCATGTATTTTCTGTAGGCTGCAGTAAAGTTCTTCAGAGTTATTCCAGATAAAAATTGGGTCTTAAAATCCTTTTCCTTTGAAGAAGATTTTCAACAAGATTTACCTAATTCACCTGTAGTCTTTTATATGAGCAAAAGAGTCCCATCAACATTTACTTTCTAGCTTTCATTTTATAAGAACTCACACATTACATAAAATTTATACAAGTGAATTCAGTAAATTACATCTCCCCATTTGATGCTGGAACGCTAGGACTCAAGTACTTGGAACTTCCAAACCTATTGCTTGAAAATACAGCTTTCCACGGCAGTCTTAGTGAGCTTAACAGCCATTTGTCAGTCTAGAGTATTCACGCACTTTGTGTTACTAGCAACCTTTACCCAGGGAGATATTACAAAAACAACAGCAATAGTTAAACTCTTCTGTGGTACATTACCTACATTGCAATGTATGGAAGATAGCACACTGAAGTGGTATGGGCATGTCAACATGTCAACAAACAATTCCAGCCCTACTGAAATATGAGTGATCCTACTGGAAAGGATTTTATATGGATTTTTCCTTTTAAAGGAACTATGCTGAAATTCAGATTGAATGAACTACACTGGGGTCCAGGACTGCTGTAGCAGCTTTATGTTGCTCAGAGAAAAGGGCAGAGTGACAGTAGTTACCAATCCATTAGTAAATCATAGAAGTTAAAACCACAGCCATACAACCAGACAGGAGGAAAAAAAGCCAAAAATGCAGGGAAGTGCAGGAGAACTTTTCACAAATCAGATGTTCAATAACATATTCAAGACTAACACATGTTATGTGCTGTAGAGGGTTGTTTTTTCATTTGGTCGGTTCCTTTTTCTTTTTCTTTTTTTGGGTTGTAGTTTTTTTAAAATGTAGATCATTAAAAAAGCATTAAATTCAATGGAGTTGAATGGCCAGTTTATACTAGCTGAGTATATGTGGCTGCCCAATATCAAGACAGAAATAATAGAAGAGCACCAGATAAGACATTCCTTCCTTAAAGATGTACCAATTCCAACAGGTGAGGCCAGGACCAGTTAGATGCATGATCTCTTAGTGAACCTGGGCTCATTTCTGGATTATTATCATGCTGATGATGGCTTGTGGTGCAAAGAACAATCCTGATCAGCGTACCCAATGCTGAATGCATCTACTTTTAAGAAAGATGAATCTACATTTTTTCCACGTTATACATCTGCCTCTCTAATCCCCACTTACTCAGAAAGTACAGACTTCTCTCTATGACATATTTGTGGGTGAGCTCAGAGCAGCTCATCAAAATATACTAGTTAAGATGCTGACTGCGTGTTAGATATTGTATATACAACTATAATTGGGAACACATTGATTCATCTGCATAAAATGTCATCTACCAATTGTTTAACTTAGGGCAGCTAGAAATTGATTTGATTTGGAGAGAAATACATAGAAAGATATTTTCTTCTTGGCTTTATTTCTTTCTCATCTTATTTTCCTTTTGCCACAAGAGTTCTGAATCCAGTTAACCCTTTCCTTCACAACAGATTCCTCTCCTTTTTAAAAAGCAATTGCGTTCTTCCCCAGTGGAATTTTACTGTGTTTTAGAATGGCTAATGGCAACAATACAGTGCTTAAGCCATTCATAGAACATTACTTGTAGTCAGTCAGCCAGGTTCCCAAGATCTAAAGCATGACTCCTTTTCTAGCTTTCCTAGCACTAAGAATTTCCTCAGACATAGTCTCAGGAGGATGACTGTACTCTTCTGAGTCATCTTCATTGTTCGAGGCTTTTAGGCACGAACAAATTGGCACCTTGGAGCTGATTTCCTCAGTTGTTCTGTGTGTGTGTGTACGCTTGTGTGGTGGTAGACAAATCAGTGTTTCTGTCTAGTTGGCTTCTTAGTTTTTTTTTGATGTGCCATCTGTATCCTGATAAACTGAACTTACATGTTTTACACACAGAAATAGCACACAAACCTGTTCAAGGAGATGAATAACACCCAGATTCGAGCGCTTCTTAATGATACAAATGGAAATGCTGTAGACAAAAGCAAAGCCACACAACAGAGCAATGTTCTGAAAATAAACCCAAAACCAAACAACACACCCACAAAAACAACACAATTACCACAGTGGCCAAAAGGAATATACAGCTTGGTCATCATGTGGTACAGCCAATCCCCACAGTCCTTGAAAATCCCAGTGCAAAACAGTGGAAAACCATCTAAGGGAAATACAGCTAGGACAAAGTAAATTACTATAATGTGGTGAGAAGCCACTCCAGCTTCAAGTACCAGTTCCCTGCCTTTTAGAGGAATGTCTACATTTAATGTAAACATACTATATACTGAAATGACTCAGTACTGCATATTTTGACTGAAATACATTAATTTTTTGCCATGAAAAGGTTTTTTATGGACTGTAAGTTATAAACATAACAGAGCATACAGACTTCAGATTGGATGGTATGATTTTATAGCACACTATATTGTTATGTTCTGGCACTTCAAAAGGATTGATTTTTTTTCCCCCCCCAAGTCTCCTGTTTAGCTGGAGGGCATGCAGATATATTTTGCTAGCAAAAGGGTTAACAGATTCAACCTTAGGAGAAATGCACTCTTCACATGCATATAATACGATGGATAGTTAACTGCATGCACACTGGTAAACAGAGGTGAAAAACAAATTAATTGGAAGGTATAGAGTTTATTGTTTGTTCTCCGTTTGATAGATGGATCTCATTATTTTCATTGGACAGAAAAAGCCGTAACAGTTTCCAGAGAAAGGAGAAGTGGCAGCTCCAGGAAACTGCTTACAGATGGACACCCAGCAGGCTAAAAATATTACTTCTGTCCACCTCATCAATAAACTGCCTCCATACAGAATGGCAATTATTCTTTTCCTGCTCATGTTGCCCTTTGTGAGGCATGAGGACTATTATTGATAACAGGGTATGGAGTGCAAAATATATACAGTAACTCAAACTCATTTACTATGGTAAATCCATACTGGGTAGCAATGATGCTTTTTATGCCATTATTTAAAGTGGCAGTGTGCACTCATCAATGTCCAAAAGGATTAAGTTGATTCTGTATTTTGCTACTGGCCTATTAATGATTAATGATACGCAGTTATTATTTGCCTGTGTTAGACATAGCACATTCTGAGCTGAAAGAAAAAGAAAACTCTGTATTATGTCTTTAATGGATTAAAATTTTGCAAGCAGCAGGATTTTCTGATCTTTCTTTCACCCCAACACGCACAGAGGGACAGATCCTAACTGTACATAACCTGGAGAAGACAGGTACCCTCAGATAAAGGCAACAGGACTACAAGTGTGCTTTTCTGGGGTGTCAGCAGTGCTGTCAGCAGCCCTGACCTCACGCAATGCGAAAAGCCACGAGATCCTGGGAGCAAAAGCTGTCTGAGAGAGTGACCACAAATATTTTTGGTATGAATTGCTGACATGCACAAATGTCTTATTATACATTTACAGTCCTCCTTTTCACCCAAATACACTTTCTGAATGCACAACAAACTGAGCTTATTCTAAGAAGAAGGATAATCAGTGTTCCTTATAGGAATCCATATGGATCTGCTGACCACCCAGCTGAACTTCATGTGAGAGAGGATATGCAAAGTTTTCAATATTTTAATGTCCATTTCTATGTGGCACATGAATTGTAAACTGAGAAATACTAAAGGTACGTTGCTTAAATATACCATATACATTCAAAGGGAAATAATTAAGGTCCAAAAATATTGTAAGAGCTTCAGTGTGCCTGAGGATAAGAGATTTCTGACCATAAATTAGGTTATATGGACACTTGATCTTATTCATCCTAGAAGATCTTTTCCTTTTTCAGCAAGCAAGCTATGTGACAGGAAATGTTAATTTGATCCGTAACAAAACCATTACTTCATGAGGTCCAAGGTGAAATGCCCTTCTGAAATCAAGAAAGTTAAGATAATTAGAAAAATTGGAAATTAATTCAATGCAGAGCTTAAGGCAGAAATAGAGGGTTGCATCCAGAAACCACTAAAGTCAGTGGAAATACTGCCATTGAATGAAGTACAGTCATGTATCAGCTTGCTGTTCCAGAGAGAATTCCCCTACAGGCACAGAGTTACACCTATGTTGCTGGTGTTGCTATTACTATTGACATCTATCCCTTACAAAGATTCTTTCACCCGTGGCGTTTATAGAAATTTACAAGTGGAATGAAATATTCCGTACTTCAGATTTTTAAAAAAATGTATGAAATTACCTGTTTCTATTTCTGATCTCAGCAGCCCTGTTGCTTCATACATCACACTCAGTCAGGGGTCCTACATCTCCACTAGATTAGTCATATGTAATTTTTTTTATCTGTGTATGTGCCTGAGAAGCCCACCTCAGCAGCTGTTTTGCATATGCACCCAAACCTCCTTTATCACACTTATTTTGTAGAATAAAA
Source organism: Platysteira castanea (assembly GCA_013397175.1). Classification (NCBI taxonomy): domain Eukaryota; kingdom Metazoa; phylum Chordata; class Aves; order Passeriformes; genus Platysteira; species Platysteira castanea. The sequence goes on from VYXC01005348.1 coordinate 669,251, forward strand.
AAATCTTTGGTTGTTCATTGTCACCTGAATATTACAAATGGACAGAGCCCAAAGACTGATGGCAGCTATGCTTGTGGAATAGTCAAGATGATACCACTAAAGAGTGCTTGGAAAATGAGGACAGAATAGCATATACCTGTTAATACATCACTTATTCTCTGCTTAATGACCTGGAAGTCATTGCTGTATTTCTATTTCATCCAGTAGCTTCAATGTATTAGTACAAAGTAAAACCTGAAGTTTCACTACATATACATGCCAAAATAAAATCTCTATGCTTTAGAACTTTCATAAAACTAACCAGCATCATGCCTTCTGAACAAAATTCAAATATGACCAAAAAAAAGTCTTTCAACACCTTTGACAGAAAACATTTCTTTTATGTTGTTCTCTTGATGACTAATATTTAAGATTCCTTCTTAAAAATAATCTCACATGCTCAGAAGAGGTACCTCTCAAAAAGAGACACTGCATGCTCTCTTTTTCTAGACCCAAACAGAAATTACAATTACACAAACATATCTGCCATCGTCCCAAATTTCTAAGAATTAGTAAATTCACAAATGTATAGCCAGTACTACGTAATCATTAAAAAAATATAAAAAAGCTCAACCCCTACCGAAACCGTCAAAGGAAGCATGTTTCCCAGCTATTTGCCAGAATGTGTTTTGGACTCAGAGTTCTGAAGGACCTGGTTCACTTATTACAATTTTATAGTAGGTCTTCATTCAAAAGTATGAACAACATTCAATCTACAGGGAAATTGTTGTGGCGGGGTCTCCGCAACCTTCCCCGGCAGAATCAGAGGAAGAATCAGAAACAATATTCTTGATAGATGTTCATAGATGTTTTATTTCCTCACAGCCTCATGGCTGGGCCTGGCACAGACAGACTGCTACACAGACTGCCTGCACAGACTGCTCACAAAAGACTGCCCACACAGACTGCCCCAGAATCACGTGAACACCAATCTAAATACAGGTTATCTGGGTGGAGTTACATTTGAAAAGACCAATGAGGAACAAGATTTAGGTACAATAGCATCAGGGAGCCTAGAAACCCCGTGTAACCCAACCATGCTTCCACTCCCAAGGCCCATCTCCCCTTGGGGAGAACCTCCACAGGAAATCATATGTCTAATTTGTACTGCAGAATTATAAGATACTAATTTCTAGTAAAAAACCCTCAAAACGATAATTTTAGAGGGTTTTAGATTTGTTTATTTGTGGTTTTGGGGTGGTGTTTTTTGTTTGTCTTTGTTTTATTTTTAAGGACACAAAGGCTGCCTAATAGGCATCATCTATTTTCCTTTACTGTTGTCTTGGCTATCATCAAACCAATAAGCAAAATGTGAATCATATCAATAAAATCTAAAGTTACTGGAAAATTTACCAGCTTTGTATAATATCTAGAAGAAAAAAATTAAGTCTCTCTCTTTTAGAGCTACTCTTACATCACTAGGTCCGTCTTGTAGTAATTCATATTACCACAGTTCAGTGTTGGATTATTTTACCAAAATATATTTTCATCAAAATTTCAGTCCAGCACTAGTAGGAGAAAAAAGCAAGTTGATTTTTAAGGGTTTGTTCCCTCCATAAATGAAACATCTCACACTGCTTTAAACTGAATATTTCTTGTGTCCATGCACTTAACGCTCTGCTGGTTTTTATGACACTACTTGCCTCAAAAGTAAAATCAGGCTACTAGTCTTAGCATTCTTACTGTTCTCCACATACGGTTATCTCCTTTATGACCTAGATGAATTACTTTTGCTCCCTATCTTCCATGTGTTAATGAACATCTTTGTTTAATTTTATTCACAGTCACAGCAGCTTCTATTATTCATTCAAGCCTAGAAAGGCAAGTTATTTACCTATAAGCAGAGACTTTCCCTAGCAAGTTTATAAGCACACATATAAATTAGAGTTATTTTGACCATGCAATAAAGTTTCCTTAGAGTTCTCTAATCACTTTTAGAAGTATACTGTAATGAAAATCTATTAATCTTATGGTGCTTTACACACTACAAAAGCAGCATTTCTAATGTAACTAACATATCAGGGCAGGAAGGTGTGAAGAATTAACCTTTCACCATTTCTAAATAAGATAGATAATGAACGAGTGGCCAAAATGGGTTTTTAAAAAGGTTCTTTTCTTGTATTTATTAAATGATTCTTTGGTTTATCTGTGTTCTGGTTCTGGCTAGGACAGGGTTCATTTTTGCAGGCCCCAGGAGGGTGCATGGCTTGGACATTATTCTCACATCAATGTCAGGTGTGGAGAGAAAGGGTTCCCTCTGGTCGAGTGGGCCTGGCAGGGAGCCATGGGGTATTTTCAGTTGTTGGAGGAATTAGCAGCAATATTGTTCCATATTCCTTGTGAGTATCTAGATATCTATAGAAAAGAGAGCACTCACTGGCTAAATATTGTCTTCTACTGCATTTGCAATGAGATAAGCAGAACATAGGCACACACTGCATTTTCATGACAATGCTAACATGCTTTACATACTATTTACATATTGGGTGGGGAGAAACAGGCAAAAAAGGGAAGTCATTTGTGTAGCAACCCTGATCTTGGTTTAGTTATTTTGAAAGTTGCATTGTATCAATTCTGATTTCTTAACAGTGAGTTAAATGCAATATAAAAAGAATAAGCTGAAACACTATAATCACTACCACCATAAAAGAGCCACTCAGCTTCATTTTTAAGACTCCGAATGAGACAAAAGTTACTAGGTTACCATTTCTGTTTTCTATCAATAAAGAATTAAGCTCTTGTGTTTGAGGTTTGCAGCAGTTGTTGGGACAAGAACAAACATGTATGATAACAAAAAGTAGAAACTGATTTATTTTGCCCAAACGGATACAACCCAAAGTACGCATTTCATTGCCAATATTATTTAATCTTTCTGACAAGACTACAATAAGCCATTAGCACTGTAGTATATTTCCATGAGTCTGTATCTCTCTGCTACCAACCACCACCATGAACCAAGCCCAGCTTTCTGCTGAACAGAGGAAGCCCATGGACCAGTGCCTTGACATTTCATGTGTGTCCATGGAATATGGCCCTAGGCCCTAAAAGAGTATTTTCATTTTGTATGGGATGGCAAAACATGTATGTTAATTTTTTACTCCACTTTGTCATTTTTTTAGTTACAGATAATTTTTAATTACAGATATAAGAAGCTTCCTGAAGGGGCATCTATAGGGAGAAAAGGGAGATTAGGAGGAAAACCATATCCTACAGATGTGTTCTCAGATATCCTGAGACTGTCCCTCTCAGATACTAAAGAGCTTGGCTGTACACACTAGAGACATATTGAAGGCCAACTGAAGCTTTTCCAAAGACAGCAGGATGCAACTATGAATGTCACCCCCTAGGGGAAAAAACAAACAAACAAACAAAAACCCCCTTAACTATTTGAATTTAAAAGTGAGTACAACTGCCCAGTAGGATATATCCTCAGTTTCTGATAGTTGCTAAGCTCTCTCATAAGTTCAAAGAGAAAATTAAAAAAAAAAAAAATATTCACAGAGCACCAGGAAATGCCACCTTATTTAGTCAAAAATAAAAATCCTTTTTCTCACTGGAAGTCAAAAAGTTTTCACAAAGTCTTAAAGAAATACACAATAGTATTTGCTATACAAGAAAGTGAGAAAAAACCCAAAGCGGAAAAGAATCAGCAGATTTTGTTACAGGCCACAGTCCAAAAACTTCCTACTACTGGCCTAGATGTATATTGCGCTAAGGAACTCTGAACGCTTGGCAGGAGCAAGGAACATGTCACATTCATAAGGGTCTGAATTGAAAACTACCAGAGCACAATTTTATTCACTTATTTATCCTTTAACATAGTAAGACAAATGATGGCAAAGATCCTGATCCCTTTAACCCTCCAAATTAGTTCCAGGAAGAGAAGCAGTCATTCAGTGGGTGCCAAGGATCAAACAGTATATGGACTGTAAACTGGGATGTCTCCTGACTGCCCAAAAGTAGCTGTAAGAATAGGAGTGTAACATATTATTAATATGATGATTTATGTAATTTGAAAGGATTGTAGAATGAAGAAACAGCTTCCTCAACTGCCCATATTAATGATAAATGACCATTTTGCCATAACGCCACTTCCCTGCATAAAACTGAAATAAGTGAACATTGTCACTTTGATAATTAGTCATAAGAAAAAGATATTAAACATGTCAAGCTTGAACATTTTACTATGCTAGGCACACAAAAATTAATTACTGATGATGATATAAATACATAATGATTGAGTTTAATCTATATATATGGAAATTGTAACTCATAAAACTGGTAAAACTCCTATTTCTCTATTATGCCTAAGTACTATGAAATAGAAATAAAAGGATTTTCAGCAGTTTTATAAGTACAAAAAAAGCTCTTGGGAGCCTTTTTTGTAGTAAGCACACATGGATCAAGGCACCAGTGGTCCCTCTAATCCAAATATTTGCCAGATACCACTTTCCCTTGAAATCTTCCAGCTGCTGATGACTCAGCTTTTGAGCTATGAACTAACAGCACCATCCCCTTTTTCAGTATTAGAAAAGCAACATTGCCTGTTCTTAAAAAGTTTGTTGGATTGTAAGCACCAATAACTATTAAATGCTGGTACAGAAAACATTCCTTTTTCATGTTATCTCTCTTCATCTGTGCAACTTCTTGATCTTTGCTACACAAAATTCAGACATAAAATTTGATCTTTGTGCTTTACGCACAGTAGTCTTGTGCTAATCACACATCATGCTTTTCATGCAGACCTTGCAAGACCTACAATCATCAATTTGTACTTCACAGTATCTTTTCTTTCTTTTGCAGCAAATGTCTAAACAGAAACAAATGTGAAAATTCCTCCCTAAGCATCATTCACCAAAGTCTAATAACGCATATAAAATGACTTTTTAATTTACTATATAAAAATTTTCTTTATTTAATGATTTTTTTTCTATTGGCAAGTTTTTCTATCACTCAAATTACTCTTGGGTAGTTGTTGACATAACAAAAACTACTTCGCAAAGGGATATAAGATACTTTAATTTTTTTTGACAGAAAAAATCATTGGTTTTGGGCACAAATTCCAACCAGCCAAAACCACCAAGAGGTTCAGAGAGACGTGCTCAGAGCCATTAGCAATTGACACAAGAGCACATATACTTGACTGAGTATATGTGAGTATATTAATGGTATTAGGTTACCTGGAGACCTCTGTAGTTCTTGATCCTTAGCATGTGTTTATCTGCTTTGAAAATCACTAATTCTAATTAGATACTGATTTCTGCTCTTTCCAGTGAGGTGCTGCTCTTCAGTAACAAAGACTGAGTACTAGAAACAAAATATGAAGGGCACTGAAGTCATGCAAGTCATTATTTTACACAGAGCAAAAGCATTTCACCACGTAGAGCTACTGGAGGCAAAATATATTGTGTGTGTACTAAAATAACTCATTGCTATTGTTATCCAGTTACACTAGGTTACCCCCCGAGCCACACTAGGTGCTGAGGAATACCTCTGCAGAGCATGGAGAATCTGAGGGAGTAGACTATCACAAAGATTTCAGAAAAACATCAGAAGTTGATGACCCCACTGTTCTCACATACATTTACAGTCTAGCTCCTCGTTAATCCACGATTTTGTTGTGAAGGTTACCAGAGTTATGAGGTGGTATGAATGGCATATGTTATGTTTCAGTTATAGTACTACTTTGAAAGAAAAAAAAATCAAAGTTCATTTGATAATCTGATCTTGATTTAACAAAAGAGGTTCCATTAATATTCACTAATAAATATATTTGCATTCTTCTTTGAGACTCCATTTGCAAGGCGTTTGTAACTTCCACTAACTGTTTATGTTATTAAAGCAATTCTTCAGTTGTGAAACCTCCAGTGCCCCCAGTTCAAGTGATCACTATAGCGAATAACAAATTGAAGCTTTTGACTAGATAGCAAGAGGGAAAACAATCAACCCACAGGGAAATAATACTTTAATACATGGTAGGAAGGGAAAAAAGATAATCACCTACAAGGAGAAACTGAGTAATTTCATCTACAGTTTTGCAGCTCAGTATTTTCAAGCTATCCATGAAACGCAAGCAGATCAGTATTCTCACTTCAATATCATATTTTAGGGCAGAATGAAACTTTGATAATTTGAATACACTGTGATAGTGCATCAAATTAATTTAGTCCCGAAAAGCAAAATGGTTGTTTCTGAACCATAAACTGATGGCAGAGAGAATATGAGAGGAAAAAAATGAAAGCTTTATTCCCCTCTTCAGAAGTCAATCTTTATAATGCTTTCATTAGCAGTTAAAAACCACTACTTTGAAATAGAGAAAAAAATGGATTTGATGATCCTGAATACTATGGGGTATAGTTTTGCTTCCCCATTTTACTAACAGGAAATGTAGAGAGTTTATTTTATTTGCATTACATTTGAAAGAGATTTGCCTGTAAAAGAACCAAACAAAAATAAAAGCAAAAAGAGCTGTAGATTTTCCTTTTAATCTTCTAATATATGTAAGAGAGGAGTTGTTCCTATATTTGAGAAAGAAAAGTAAGGAAATACACTTTTTTCTAGGAGAAGACGATTCTAGAAATCTAGGCAAGAAAGCAAAATTTCATCTAGTGACTGTGGGCAGAGTAAGTTTGTTTAAAACATAAAGCAGCAAACAAA
>VYXC01005348.1:678689-741000 GCA_013397175.1 Platysteira castanea
TTTTTTTTGTGTAATCTCTCCATTAAGAAGAGAAGATGAAACAACATATAAGGATAGACGGCACTTTTAAAAAAAACCTTGAGCACAGAAGACACTGTGCATCCAACTTTTCCAACTTATTTTCCTTGTACTCCTGAGATACACCAGGTTCTTCTCCTTTTTTTAACCATGATTGGCAAAGATGAGATACTTGCCACAGTGATGCTTATTCCTGCATATGCAACCCCAAATACCAGTGCAGCTGTGTGTGGGAGTCAAGGCTATGAAATAGTCGAAATAATGATGTCTTTGGCTTATGAAAAAAAAAAAAAATATTACCCAATAGGACCAAATGTGTTTCATTGCAATATGAATAAGTGGCAATTTCCTGGGTGCTTTGAGTTCTGCAGTTTCTTCATAATTGAGTCCTTCATTAGCATTTTTTAAGCATCTCTTCTTGCTTTCATTGCTTCACTGAAAGAAAATTATGCTTCAGCCTTACTTTATTTCCAACATTAATACAAGTCAATATTCATTCCCCCACCCCTCTCCCTTCAAGATTAGGATCTTCTTTTATGAAAAAAAAAAAAAAAAGACTCCCTCTGAAAGCCTGGATTCTACAAAAAATACTTTCACAATTTCAAGAAAATGAAACCTGAAATTTCAAAGTGTCTACATTTTGGTACTATCAGGAAATTAAAATAGTCTAGCAGTACAAAGACCAGAAAATTAAATTCTCTAAGAATGGTACAGTGCTATTTAACTCCTCAGGCTGCAGGGAGTTTAATGAGAAGTAAGGCTTAGAGTGTATGAGTGTGTATATTTTAAAAATAATACTCTACTCTCCTCCAGTGCAGGACCACAGCATATTCAGAAAGAATGACAGCATTAAAAGTTTTTCTTCCATGTTAACTAGAACCAATAGGCTCTTTTCTGACATTCTGTGCATTAAATTTTTTCACCATATCTCTAATATTTCTTGTGATTCTTCAGAAGACTTAACCACACACAGACACATTTTGTCAAGTTTATACATTGCAATAAGGCATTGCAACTATGACCATTAAAATAACTGATTAAAAAAAAAAATCAAATGTGTATTTTGGACTGAGTGGTTTTGGTTTCGTTTAACTGCAATAACACTTTATTTCAGAGTAGGAATTCTGGGGAGTGATTTGAGAGCCTTAAAACATATATCTAGTGCTTTAAAGTATCCTGAGTATTCTCCAGCTGCTAATCCTGAAGCGTCTTCCATTAATCACACAGCCTATCTGCCCAGATGTCTTAGATTACACGTTGTGTATTCCTCTGATGCCCCTGCTTAGGCACCTGGGTTGCTCCTTTGCAGTTTAGTCTGCCTGTATAAAATCAGACAAGCAGGAAGGTCTGCTGCTCCATAAAGCCAAAATGAGGTTGCAAGAGTCACTGATCAGCCTAAGAAATGTGAAGAGGCGGCCAAAATTGGTTTCAGTAATTTGGTACATTAGGAAAGTAGGAGATTTTTTCAGGAAGGCATTATACCGTGCTAGTGATGAATGGGAATCAACCTGCATCACTGAACCAGAATACACAGCCCAAGTAGAAATGAAGTGTTGAAGCACCTCAGGTGGTGTGGTACCATTAGGAGAGGAGTTAATGAGAAAAATCACGATATGGAGAAACATAAAGAAAAATTAAGCTGAAAAAATTATAAGAAATGAGGTCTGGCTGCAGTCTACCAGAAGCTGACTTTGAGCCTAAGGAAATGCACTTTATCTCCTAGGCAGGTGGCTCCAACTGAACTCCAGAAGAAAAACTCTTAAGTGCAGAGAGACTATTTTAAGAGCATATGAAAAGACAAAATAACCCCAGGAACAGCTTTAAGTTTTCTATATTGACAGTGAACTATGAGATGCAGTTTAATGAATCGGGATGGCACCATAAAAACCTACTTTTCTCTTAACATTCAATGTAGTAATAAAATTAGATGAATTAAAGTGGAAGTAGCAAACTATAGAATAAAAATAGGACAGGGCAGCAATTTTTTGAGGGATTTTTTTTTCTAAGTTCTTTATTCAAAGAATGTATGCTAATCCCTGTTTAATACTGAAGTCAAAAAAAAAAAAAAAGCAAAAGACAATCAAAGCTTAAACAAAAAAAAAATCCAGCTTTTTTAAAAGTATTTTTTTCTTTTTAAAAAGAAAAATGATGTGTTTGACTGCTTTCATAGATTTTTTTCCAAGGTTAATTTACTATGAGCCTGATCCAGCATACACTGAAGCAACAGGGAATTTCATAAGACAATTGCAGTCCATGAAAAGGTGTTATGACATGATGTTTCATCCCTCATCACAAAATCCACATAGTTCAATACAGCATTTTAATGATAAACATTAACAAGAAAAAAGTCTTTAATTCTACCTACACTTTGAATCAGCAGCAGTGTTATCTCTGGATACTTTAAAAACATATTTTCATATCTAAGCTGAAAAAATCAAGTTCATTATGTTCAACAGTAGGAAGAAACAAAAAACAGTCCAAGAATGTCTAAGAAACAGTGCATTGTCCATATTTTTTAACTAATTTAACCATTACAACCATGCATGTCTGCCAATTACTTACAGAATCTCTATGCTGTGTTATCTTTTCTAAGCAATAAAAGTCATGGCAGTTTGCTACTTTATTTTTCTGCTGTGATGTTCTGGTTGGATGCTGGCTTCCTTCTGGCATATCTTTCAAATCTCACAAGAGCACCATGATCTTGCCAGGACTCCAAGCACCCAGCTGCAATCCCTGCCAGGCTGGGTCTTATTCATTTTAAAAAGTTGTTTAATCTTACCTTACAGGATCTAAATGGAACTTCTGTATCCAGCCTTAACACACTCAGTAAAGCTTTGCTTCACAAGATCTGCCCCTAACAGTGTAAACACTTGGGGGGGGGGGGAAGGCTGAAGTTACCCTGCTGCTAATACAACTCATTCTCCTACAGAACTCTACATGTTTCAGTCTCATACCTGCTTTTACACTCATTTAGGAAATGTACTTCATTGAAACTCCTACCTTAAGTCAGTTTTTAATTCCTGCAGAAATTGCTTCATTGGTTGTCACTGTGTTTTCCCCAGAAAAATCGGATACACTGCTCACAGATTAACCTGTTGTAAAGCATATTGCCCAATATTTCCCTAATCTTTCTGCTGGGCTGGATTTCAAAATCTACTATCCACAGATAGCAGGGTAGTTGTGTTAATCTCACTTTTTTGCCCCTATGAAAGTTTGTAGAGTAGAAATTATTAAGCAAACCAATGCTAAGGGAGCAAAAGCAAAGACAACAAGTGGGGTTTTTTTGCTCCTGATCATTACTGCTGCCCATGGATATACAGATATGACTCAAAGACAAGTAAAGCACTACTGTACTTGGTCCTAAAACACACCCAGCCCCTACTGCATCAAATCTCCCTGGCACCTGGCAGCTTAGCAGGCTACCTTATTTCTATGGCAGTCACATACAGAGTGGAAGGGCTCATGCCTCTGAAAACGAATGACCCACTAAAATATACCTAGTATCATGACAGCTTGTGTTTCTAATAAAGAAGTTTCTATACTCTCTCAAAAACAAAATAACACGCAAAAAGAAAATAAAGGGAAAATATTGGGAAACAAGACTTCAGGAGTGTCCACTTCTTTCTTCTGTTCCTTTTAAACATCAAAATAAATATCCTAATTTCTATCTGTTAAGTGGATTTTTGTTTGGTTAGCAGGTTGGAGGGTTTTGGCTTTGCTTTTGGTTTGTTTTCTTTTTTTTTTTTTTTTTCCTTTTTGGGGTTGATGGTGGGAAGGTTGGTGTTGGGGTAGGAAGGCAGAGGAATTACCACCCCATCTTCTGCCATTATGTCCTAACCTGCTAGCATGTTTTCCTCCGTTCATGTACACCTGCTTCCACCAAACTTCGTTTGTTTAGTGTAAAAGAAAGAAGTTCAGAAAGGAGAGTAGCCCTAGGACATAATGAACTACTTCCCTAGTAGTTTGTGTAAAAAAACCCAAACCTTGATGGACTTGGAGTCACACTATAGCTTGCATGCCTTGCACAATCTCCAGGGATGGTCAGTGGCTTGTTCCTGAAAACAAGCACATATATCCTTCATATTTACAGAAGAAATTTTCAAAACCTTGAAGTGAAAGAGCATTTACTACAGGCATGGTCCCTGGCAAAAACTGTAATCACACTCCCGGTTAATCTTTCGTAAGTGCTAGATGGAGAAGTAGAATTGTTACAAACATGAAAAAAAAAACCACTGCTATTTAATTCTATAATTTTATACCAGCAACACTTGTTTTTATGATCTCTGGAAGCCATTTTAGAAGGCTTTTCCCCAAGGAAGAAAACAAAAAATAAAACCAAATCCCCCTTATTCTTACTAAAAAACAAAGCTAAAAGGTCTGCTTTAGACTCTTACTTGTGCTTTCAGGTTTTTGAAAAACCATTGACTGCTTTTATTTAACATCAGGAAGCCAACATTTTGCCTATACCATTTGAGTTTAACCCTAAACATTTCCAAGAAAAAGGAGGAAATTATATATACCTTATAAGCCTCACACTGCTTGGATAAAAATGCATTTTGAAGGGGTTAGCCAAGGAAGCGATGGTAAAAAAGGAAAAGACAAAACAAAGCTTTAACGCTAAATCACTTCATTGCTTATTTATTATCAAAACCTATTTGAAATGAGATCCTATTGTGTCTCCAAAAATTAAACAGCATTTGCAGCCTGAGTGTTGCATACAGTCAGGAATTACAAGGTATATCTATTTTAAGCTGCAAATACTAGCATCACTTTTTGAAATGTGTAGTAAATTGCTACGTTAATCAAGGTAAATCAAGCCTTGCATAAGAATCCCTTTCAGAAATAAGTAAACAATTCAGTTTTATTTTCCATCTAAATTTTGAGGATATAATTGTTTGAAGACAGAGCATCAGAACTTTTCATAAGGAGATGAATTAAATCCATTCCTTTTTCTTTTTTAGGGAACAATTTAAAATAGTGTTAAATAATAGGCACAAGAAAAAGCAGTTCAATTCAAGGAACGTGGATATAAGATGAATGAGACGTTACTAATAATGGTGCTGTCACAGTTAACAATTTTACTGCTTACTAGAGGCATGGCCAGTTAGGTTAGAATTACTTAGCAGCACAGTCTCTGCAACCCAGTGGTATTTTTATTTGCCACTCAGCTGTTGGAGGAAAATGCAAGTCTTTTAATGAACTATGAAATCAACCAGTAAAACGCTCCAGCTTATGAGACAGGCTGCCTAGCATCAAGGTGATCTATCATACATGCAGGGTGCTGCTCAGTCTACTATGGTACAGTGAACTCAGCCTCCAAAACTACAGCATCCGCCAGCAGGCACTTACCAATAAAAGCTTTCCAAGGCAAATGAGGGTGTCTGAGGACAGCTTAAAAATATTTTATTGCTCTTAACTTCGCAGAAAGCACAGCAGGGGTTGGAGAAAGGGAAGAGGTTTTCATTACTCTTCTTTAGTGACTCCATGCAAAATTTGGTTCCCAACATAAATCAGAACCTCCTTCTAACTACCAGCCATTTCTGTGTAAGGAAGTTCTGGCTGGGCTCTTTCTAGCAGGAGCATCCATGTTACTTAAAAATTGAAAGAACATTCCTATTACTTGAAAATACAAAGAGCATTCCTGAGCACATCCTTAATGCTTCAATCAGGCATTTCTGTCATAGTCTCAGATAACTAAATGATTATAATATTATAAGCATTTTAGGTTAAAAATATCACAATTTTTTTTTTTTTTTTTTAGTAAGTACAGTCAGGTTAATTGTACATTATTACAGCCAGCATAAAATTATCCTCTGATACCAGAGCACAAGGAAGAGCCAGTGAACAGATCGGATCACCCAGCTTTTCCCTCATACATGAATTCTATCAGATAAAATACAAAGCAAGCAAAGGAAGTTAAAACCCTTCATCTTTACAAACTCATAAACCATGGAAAAATATTCAGGGAAGACATATCTTCCTGGGCTAGTCATAGTAATGATAGGAATCACAACAGGTTATGAGGCAAAGGCAGAGCACAGACGATACAATAAACAGTATAAAATAGACAAATTACAGAAATAGCCTTCTTGAAAGGAAACATCACTTTAAGGAACCTACACGTTTAAAGATAAGCATGCTCAGGAGTAGATAAGGATATGAAAACTTAAAAGTTTCTATAAACAGGTACTTCTGGAGGGCTTCAGCTTCCTGCTGAAGCTGTTATACTTTTCCTAAGCCAAAGAAAGGGTAAACAACATTGTGGAGGGCACGTTTGGGTCAATGAATGGAGAGAGTGGAAAAAAAAACAAAACCAGATCCAAGCCTTTTTATCAAAGGCTGTTGATGATTCCTTGACTATCCAATAGGTAACAACGCTGTCAAATCATGCAACATTACCATGCAAAATTCAGTGCAGCATTGCTCTGTATTTTTCCCTACTGACCAACAGCTTAACCTTTCTCCATATCTCTGTTTTCCATCTTTAAAAGAAGAGAAAAAGGACGCAAAAGAATCCATAATCTAAGAGAAACATTCACAACCCTTGCGCATGTTAGATTTTCTTGGCTGGGGGTTGGACTAGGTGGAAAAGTGTGAGCAGAGGTGTAAAATAAAGAACAGAAATTTCTTCAAATAGATGTATTAGTTTTAAATAGAGATATTTTGAGAATTAACACCACTAAAACAAAACTTAGAATCTACCTAAGAAATATGCATCTATACACACATAATAGACAAATAGCACATGATGGATGCTAAGTAGAGTTAATGCATCTGTAAGCCAGCCTTAATTTAAATTCTATTTCTGATGTAGCATATTCAAACAAGTTACTACACACTTAAGTTTTGGTTTAGCTTTTCTGTTTTACAGACTCCTTCCCAAAGTTTCTCTACAGATGTGATGAGAGATTGTTTGTTTCCAAAGGCCAAAAAAAGTGCTTGAGTGGAGTCAAGTCAACTGTTGCTTCACTTGTCCAAGCAAAAAGGAAATGCATGCAGGGGAGAGGAAATTACAGGAAATACAAAATATTCTTCAGAAGTCACACACTGAGAAAAGAAATACGCCAAGTAGTCAGAGCAGTTGGATTTTGCACCATGCAGTGTTTGGATAACATAGAAAGTGTCTAAGGTTCATTAGTATGAGCCCCAAGATCCCAGTAAAATACCTCACTACTGGAATTGTTAACTCTCAATCCTACCCTGGACATCCACTTCCTTTCAAATATCTTGCTGTGCATGCTAACAAAGAAAGACCACCAAAATAGAAGACGTTTTTCCTAGAAGGAGAGAAGGTTTTTTAAAGCTAAGTAAACATTTTTACAGAGAAAACATGTATCATCATGATATGTTAGCTATTGCAATGGAAATATATGGATTCAGTACTTGTTTTGAGTGACGACTGAGTTCTTTGCAAACTGCACAACAGAAATTCTTTGATGCCCCGCTGCAATTAATTACTGCAACAGTGGAAAAAAAAAATCTTAAAGCTCCAGTCCTCCTTGTCGAATTGTTACTATTTTTACTCAATGAAACAAGATTCTTAGGTCCTTGATTAAAAAAAGACTTTATATGTGGCATTATAGAATCTCATTCAGTGGCTAACATTTATTTTGAGCATTAGAACAAAGGGATCAAAGAGATGAAATGTATTTGTGCTTTGAAATGTGACCATAAAAGTGGTATCACTATGGTCTATGCCTATTGTATCTCAATGACCAAATGTGCTTGATTTACATACATCTTTTTTTTTGTCTAACTTCCAAAGTAAACTCAGCAAGGGAGGCTGTTATGTAAATGTGCACTACACTCAGCAGTGGCACAATGGCATTAGAACAGTCACACTGGAAGATGGGTATATAAAAGAAAATGTTAATTTGGGGAAATAATCACAAGAAACATGCTCCCAAGCTAATATGACCTTTTGCACAGACTGGCAGAATATTTTGCAATAACAGTAAGTTTTTGTTTTCAGTGTTTTGAGATAAGAAAACTGAAGACCATATTCCTTCTTTAGCATGAGAGAGCTGCTACTGCCCCAAAACATTTCATCAACTACAATGGCTGCAGTTGGCTTAAAAAATTCACAGCACTGGCATCTGTTATGAACAAGACAGGCAGAGAGACAGGCACCAGAAGAGAGACTGATAAACATCCAGAAAGAATGGAGACCTAACTTCTTGGGAAAAAAAACAGTGCCTGGAAGCTTGAGGAAGAGTAGGAAAATTGCTCAGAATTGCTCAGCAGTGTGAGGTGAAAGAACACAGATGATTATTGCTAGGTTTTTTGTAATGTTTCATGTTTGTTTCTAACAAAGCTCATAATCGGATTCATCTACTGATGTGAGATTTTATGACCCAGAGAATTGCAAATTTTGCAGTTTGCTTTGGACAAACCAAAAGGAACATATGAACACAAAAGAATTTATAGCAAATAAATTAGTTTATTTAGTTACTTTATGATGGAAGCCCATAGCAGCACAGAAGCTATAAAAAGGATCGAGTCAAGGGGTGAATAGCTCTCATGGCATCAGTTAAACAGTATGTACGTTCTTAGAAGAAACAGCACTAGTCTCTCTTTTTTACAGATTAAACACATGCCTGTTTTTACTTTATGTCTAAGTGATTATATCAGCACTGCAGAAAGTCCACAAGATTCAGGGTTTATCAGGCAGTGTCCACCTAGGAATACACCAGCTCACCTGCTACCTGAAAGTCCTCCACATCAGCTGAAGGACCTTGGCTGGCCACCAGATTTGTGCACAGTGATCCTTTCTCTGTTCCCTTGCAAACTATCTGCAATACCAAACTTTGTATATTGTGTTCATTTTCTCTCTTAACTGTGCAAAGACGAATCCCAGAGTGTGCAAGCACTCTCATAGAGATGTTGAGGAAACCCATCATACTGTAGAAAATAAATTGTGCAAATGCTGGAGACCTCTGCACTCCATGCAAAGGCAATAATTGCACTGCCTTTCATCCTTATGCTCCCTCTAAAAATAGTTCATGGTTAGAGTCCAAAACTAGAGACCATCATGCTGCTGACACAAGCTGAAGACTCTCAGCTCTCCACTGCTTTATCATTGCCATCTGTCTCCCGATGCAGCACCAAATTACTTGGGGAATCAACAGGGCTGTGCTCTGATTTTGTTTAGCAGCAAAACACACATATTACCATTTCTCATGCTTGGTGATGGGACTGTTTCAGCCACATCCTAAAAAGCTAAAAATGACCATCTGAGTTCAAAACTTCCCACATTTGAGATATGTATTAGAAGAACAGACTCTTTATCCAGTCACCAAAATACATACTTAAAAGGAGGCTGAAGAATTGTTCTTCTGCTTCAGGTGGAAATCAGGGGAGATTACACATAATTATTATTTAATACGCAGAGCAGCATGCCTTAATTTGATACCCTTCTGCTCCTCCTAGGACAGGGCTATGCTGTTCAGTAGTCTTTTGATATCAACTGCACAGACACTCTAAACAGAGATTTGGCTAACCCTTGGATCCAAGTCATTCCCTGCAAGACAGAGCTTACTAATTTGGGCTGAGCAGCACACTGCACTGACTTAACTGCTGGCACCCCAAAAATGCTGCACTGACCAGTGTGTTCAGGTGAGTACCACCTTGAGCTACTGGAGTGCTCTGCTGACAAATGGAAAAGCATAGGTCTTGCCATCCCACCTCCCTCAGACCACAAGAAAGAACAGCACCTGGCTTCTTCTGGATTACACCGGGATTGCTGCATCTGAGCACAAGAAAGGAAAAGTGAAGAAAAGGGCTCAAGAACTGTACACACTTCGAGTCACACCGAGCACATTTCTCCGGGAACAAGGATCTGTTCCCTGAGAATGGAAAGTTTTTTAATCTGCTCCCTCACCGTTTGTAGGGAGGGAAAATAAGGCGCCACAACAACATATGGATTTCTTTTTCTTCCACAGCTGTCAGAAGACTCCAAATAAAACTCCTGTCATTTTCTCTTTATTACCAACATTAGAGCTCTCACTGTAGCTGCATATCTGTAGGACTTTTCTGGAAGCTCAGAATAAAATGGATGCATTTGAAAGCTAACTACAGTCTATTTATAATCCAACTGAATGCACCTTCTCATCTGCAGTGGGTTTGTGAATTCATATTCAGTATAAAACTGCAGGGGCTGTCAACCCTTTCCAACAGACATCCTTAGCATTATTCCTCTGTTCTCTCACAACAACTGTGCTTCTTGCAAAAACAAAATCCTAACTAATAACAAAAGTTTCAACACTACATGTCCAACTCATCACTCCCAAGTACATTTTATATTGTGGACGCTTCCACAATCACTCACATATTTGGAACAGGAACTTAAAGCAAAGATTCTTTATCGGTTTAAGAATGATGCTGTTTTGTGACGATGGTATATAATTACATGTATTTTCACAGTTACTTCGAGAGCACCAAGGGCTAGAGAGAAATTGACTTTCTACCAAAAATCCTGTTAGCAGAACCTGAATAAAATATATATAAAAGATATTTTTAGACCTCTCATGATGTTGAAACTCATGATTCATTAATATTTTAACCTTCCAGCCTGGAATATTTTATGTTCCCCTTTTCATTTAGTACCTGAGTAACCACTTGAGTCATTTGAGTGAATATACAGGTATCCATACATGTTTAGGTTTCATTGATTCAACATTCAAGACCATGCAACTTCCTGGAAAAGAAAGCTGTTATTGGAATAGATCAAAAGCAATTTTATATTTTTTCTTTCAGACAAGTTTGATTTCTCCTTATCTTACACATTCCAGGAAATAAAAGCTTTAAAAAAACAAAACAAAATAAAAAGACAAGTACTCTCCTCTCTCTGTTTTTCAACAAAGCCCAAGCTGAAGACAGAAAGCAAAATAACCCGGTATCCTGCAAAATCTTAAAGAGATTCCCTTTCACTTTCTCTGGATGGGATTTCATGTCTCTTGCCTGTATGAAAATAAGAATATTATTAAAGTAAATGCCAGATATAGAAAATATTTTCACTTGTGAAGAATTTTTCTATTTTCTTAAGATTAACTTCAATTGGAAAAAGATTATTTTTAAGTAAAACCTTTTAATTGGGCAGTAGAGATATTTTTGCTTCTTAATGAATATTTCATTTCATTAGTTTCCAAAGATCAATCCTCTCATTTGGTAGTTTTCTCACCTGTACAATTCACAAGACAGTTTGCAACTCAAACCTCGGCCAAGATTCTCAGATATGTTCAGCTCCATTTCAACACCAAATATTAACATGATTATCATACTGGGTTCTGATCCCTTTTAAAAATCAGACCTGGCAGCATAAGTGAAATCCTTGGCAACACTGGTCAGCTTCTATAAAAGAGCTCATCACATATCTACTGCTCTAGGGAACTCTTCTCTCCTAGATATAATTGAATGAAGGTTTTTGAGGCAGCAAGAAATTACTAATCTATACAGGGAAAGTATTGTGTGAACAAATTGTAAGTACTGATAATTAAAAGTAAAATTTTGATACTACTGTAATGTTTATAAATTTCTATTTACTTCAGCAGGATTGAGATTCTGTCAAAGTACTATAAATATATTTGGACACTGCTATTATCTCATTTCTAAACATGTACAGAGATTGGAAAGAACAGGTTGCACTTATGCCCCCACTGCAAAGTCTTCTAAAATAACATTATGTCAATGACAAAGGCATTCAACAAAAAAAACCCCAGAATTTTTATATCTGCATACACATACATATCTGTAAACTGCATCATGAAAGAAATTATTTTCAAGGTAAGGTTCATGCAGAGGTATCTGCATACTTTTTGAGGATGCCAGTTTGGACCCCTTCCATTATCTTGAACATGTTAAAAAGGTCTGAACAACATTCTCATTCTATTCAGTGGCTTCTCTCCAAACAGAAATAATGTTCTTAAACAAAATACCATAATAGCTTTACCAAGTGTTTTCAAGCAGTCACAAACACTGGTCAGGATGTGAAGGATCCAAATGAGGCACATTAAAAATGCATGCAGTTGTCCTTTCAGCTAATGGCTTGCTAGAGCTCAGACATACTAGCTGGCTCTCTAAAGTTGTTGCAGATACCGTGTTCAGAGGACGTTTATATTCCCAGTTCAGTTAGGTCATTTTGTGGGTCTGTCCTTAATGCCTTGTAGAAACTGTCTGTTCTGCTACTTCCCCGTAATTTATACTTCTTGATTTCTCAGGGTGTCTATTCTTGAATATCTTGACATTTGGGGAGGACAACAAATGCCACCATCAATTCTATTGTTATTTTCTAGGAAGTCTTTGTTGTTGGTTTTTTCTTTTTTGAGAATATTGAATTACACTTGAAATCTTACCCAAACATGGATAAGAGAACAAAAACCAAACTAGCAAGCTGCTACGTTCTTAAATAAGTGTGAAGGAAATGTAGATGTAGTAGTATTTCTCTCATGAATTCCACTACCATCAGAAAGAGGTTGTTGTTTTGGTTTGCAGCCTTTCAAATTTTGTGCCTTCAAGCTTTTTCATGCACTTCTAATGGGATTACTACATGATGCAGATTTTCAATCTGGTTAACTGCTAATGGCTCAGACTACCAGCTCACAGCTTCTGTGAGCAGCCCAGCCTCAAGTTACTTCAGCACTGGTTTTCCACTTTGAAGCCTTGCTTCATTTGTTATTTTAAAAGGAAAGATCAAAATAAGACCACTCATCTTCACCTCTCTCCTTTGGTTTATGTTAATAACTCCTGTGAGGTTCCAAGTCCTGCACTAACTCTGATGACTGGAGAATTTAGTTTAACATATCAAAATAAATGCTTAAACCTCACATCTTCTTTCTTGAGGGAATAAAACAAGACTTCCCTGGTAATGCAGAATCAGATGATAGACAAAGATAATTTTTTATCAGAGAGTTGAAAAAACTCGTCTTATGTGAAATCTCATTATTACGTATCTAGAGTTTGGATGGTGTGGCTGTTAAACCTATTTAAATGTAGGTGTGAAAACACTATTTACATTTCACAAACTGAAATGCTTTCAAGTCTTAAAAGTGACTAAAGTCTCAATCCTAGCAGTAAAACAAAAACAAGAAACCCGTCTTACTATGCAGATTTTAAGATGTGATGTAAATATATAATCATAAATTAAATCTATTTTTCTGGTAAAGACAAAAAATAATAAAAGCCATTCTGCTAAGCACTTTTTAAATAATAAGTTTGTAGAGACCACTTATGAAAACAGAATTCTCTCTATTTCTCTACTTCCTTGTACTCAGAACACACACTGTGACCAAAGCTATAAAAATCAAAAGAAACCTGTTCAGAGAAATATTTAAAATTATTTCAAACTTGCAAAGCAGTCAGGTGTCATGCCACATAAATTAACACAGAAATAACAGACACTTTAGGTTTTACCTAAAGGGTCAAGAGAACTTCCCACAGGGCTGACATTATGCTGTGCTTAATTTCATGGTCTGCTTGAAGTATTTTAAATAAGTATTTTATTTCTCAGAAAATTTTCCATCTATCAATATATCTGTACACCGACTACTGGAAACAATACAAGTAGGAGCTTCCTCCCACAAAATCACACTACTCAGTAGGTACGGTGACAGTCTTCTTTGGAGCTTTTTGGGTTTGTTTTTTGTGGTTTTTGGTTTTTGTTGTTTTTCTTGTTGGTACCTTAACTAGGCTTCTTGCCCATTTACGTTCAAAGCTGCTGCTTTGCAGTGGCAATGTATGATGGCAATGCCAGCAAGGCACGAAAAGGAGCTCTAGGGCACCATGAAGAAATAACTTCTTTCTACAGGACAGGTGTTTGTTACCCATTATCTGTCAGAAGCCTTGGCTGAAAATCCTCTAAGAGTTGATGCCCCAGAAGCAAGCAGCACTGGAAGCTGTCCATGTTAATGCAGTTTAGCAGTCATCTCCTTTCTTGGTTTCTGTGTGTTATCTGTTAAAGACTTCACAGACAAGATGGAAGATAATCACAGAAGGCTGCCTTTTGCCTACTGATACAAATTGCAACAAATGGGCAATCTAGAGAGATTCAGCTCACTAGGCTGAACTTACTCTTTCTGACCATCCCCCTAAGCATCTCCAGCACAACTTTTCCTGGTATTTGAGTAATAACAGGTTACCTTCCTCTAGGTTGTATTTTATTTATAACCAGCATGACAGTCATATGCATCCCGTTAAGGCTCACTTTCACTGGATGTGGTGCTTTCCTATGTTTCTTCAAATGAAAGAGCACAATTGCTATCCCCCTACAAGTGCAAACTAGTAGCGCTGTCCACTGCAGGATGAAATGATGAGTTTTGACAGCTAAGTGCAGTTTGACATTCCCCATAACCCATTACTTGTTTCTAAGCAGTCTCTCCACACTCATCCATGCCCTCCTTCCTAGGTTCTCCCTCGACAAAGCACTATTAGTTTCTAGAATCGTGCGCATATTTTTATGGCTGGAGTATTTATTCTAAGCAGACTCAGTCTATCTTCAACTTCCTCTTGTCGTGATTGGAGGGTCTGTTGCCAGTTGGAATTGATTTGCTATGAAAAGATGTACATACCCTAGGATCACCATGATTCTATTCATATGTCTACTACTGACATTAAAGAGGTCAACTCCTAAGCAGAAGAATGAATCTAAGAGAATGACATTTGCATCATATAAAAAATCACATAAATTATACATGGATACCAGTGAATCCCATGCCAACTTCAAAGCTTCCAGTCAAGTGGGTTTATATAGAATCATTAAGGTTGGAAAAGAACTCTAAGACCATTGAGTCCAACCCTGGACTGAACATCACCATGTCAACCAAAAAATGTGCCAAGTGCCACATCCAGTTTTTTCTTGAACACGTTCAGGGATGGCAACTTCACCACTTCCTGTTCCAATGTCTGACAACACTTTCAGTGAAGAAATTCTTCACAGTGTTGAACCTGAACCTTCCCTGGCACACGTTGAGACCATTTCCTCTTGTCCTGTCAAGTTGTCTAGTAGTCTGGGAGAAGAGACCAGTCCCCACCTGGTTACAACCTCCTTTTAGGCAGTTGTAGAGAGCAATAAGGTCACCCTTGAGCTTTCTTTTCTCCAGGCTAAACAACTCCAGCTCCTTCAGCCACTCCTCATAAAACTTACTCTCTAGACTCTTCATCAGCTTTGTTGCTCTTCTCTGGACTCACTCCAGCATCTCAATATCTTTCTTGTAGTGAGAGGCCCAGAATGGGGCACAATACTCAAGATGCAGCCTCACCAGTGCCAAGTCCTGGAGGACAATCCCTCCTCTAGTCCTGATGGACTAGATGGCTATATGATTTTTCATACAGGCCATGATGCCATATGCAACATTTTATGAGAACTACTTGCTTGAAGGTAGTAAACTGGGTTAGGAGCTCTGCTATACATTTTTTAATGTTAGGAAATGCATGCTTTTTTGTACACTTGCCTAGTACAGAGAAGTTCCTGTACCGGGAGTTTCAAAAACAAGAAGTAATTTTCCATTGATCTGACTGTTAGAGAATACTTCAACACAGTAATGAATATGCAGTTACAGCTCATGCAGACATCCCAACTCTATGCAGCCAAGCAGATGCTGCCAATGGTGCAAGTACAGCAACGAAAAGAGCTGCTTGGGCTGGCAACAAAACTTTCCAAGAGGCATCTCCCTTCAACTAAGCTGAAAAGAGACAAAGAGACTTTTTTTTTCCTGAGGAAAAATATTCCTCAGATGATGACAGGAGTGGTAAAAAAGCCATTATGAAAAATCCTAGTTGGCTTTTCAGTTCCTACATACCAATCTCTTTGCTCTCCTCAGTATTGTCTTACTCAGCATTATGTCTCGCACAACAAATGGTGAACTATCTGAAAATCAGGAAAAAAGGGAGTACCATACTGCTGAGTATAGTATACAGCTTCAAGATATGCAATACCATAAAGTATTTTTCCACACTTTTATTTCTGTTCTTTCCAAAAACTAATTTAACAGTATGGCATGTAAATGAATTTTTATTCATGAATCAATCATGCAACAGCTGTGGAAAACAAAACAAAACACGCAAATCCACTGAACTTCCATATCAGTTCCCCAGATTACAGGAGAAGCTGGGTTTGTGATAACACTTGATTTCACAGGTAAACATCACCTCCCACTCAGAAAGAGAGGTGATCTGATGAAAGCAGCTAAAAAGAAATGTTGAGTACTGCTTTTTATGTGTATTCACTAGGAACAATCCAGCCTTTACTCAGGATAAAAATTAATTCCCCTTGCTAGAACAAGTTAGCCGAAGGAGCTACTCCTGTAACCTCATGGTAACATAGAAGCTGACAAGTGACTGAAGATTTCATGGTTCAGGAGAACCAGGTAGGCTGTTGCTGGTGACTAAAAAAGGTGCAACAATTCTTTGCTAGATAAATGTCTGCTGTCACTTCCTACCCTGGGTACAAATACTCGAGGAATTATTGGCACAGAGGAACCTACCCAAAAAACTTCTGGTTTACTTGAACAGGTGGCTGCATGCAAACTGCTCGTTGGGAATGTTCATCCAAGCACCTCATCTCCTGATCTCTGCCTACACATAAACACAAATATTTGAGAATGCTAGCTGTTACAGGCAAAAGCAGCACCTGAAAATGTGTAAACATTTTAATGAAATACATGTGTTCATTCCAAAGACCGAGAAATTACTTTGAATATAGACACAATCACAGCAACCATCCCAAAAAATAAAACCTGAGTGGCTACAAGAGTGGGTACAGCTTGGAGGTTTTGTATTTGTAGAGAGAAAATGGGCTGAAAATATCTTGAAATTGAGACACACTTATTTGAGAAAGGTTCTTAAGAGTATATCTTACACATGCATAGATCACAATCTGTGCCGGTCTGAGAAAGGACAATCTCCACATAGCTGATTTTCTAAGGACTGAACTAAAAAAAAAAAAAAAAAAAAAAAAAAAAAAAAAAAAAAAAAAAACCAAAAAAACGGGGTAAGTGAAGGATAGCAATAGTTAGCAGTATATGTAACAGTGGTAAATTGCATCTAGTGGCAAAGAGCAATGAATGGAAGGCATTATTCTGCAGATGAATTTCCTGCATAATTACAAACTGAATTGGCATTTTGATCATTTTTCTAGAAATTGGAGCATAACCATCTCACTGTAGACAGAAAGTTTTAATTTTGTGTGGCAGAAGATACTTACAGCTATCAAATGTATCAAAATATGATTTCAAGAAAAAGGATACTACATCAAAGCAAATCAACAAATGTTTATTTCTTCTGTGACTCAGCTAAGGAAATTTGCTGAGATTAAACTGCAATTTCATCATGTCTTTAAATTAAAAGACGGCTAATGAATTGTAACTGACATTATTCTACAGAAATCACAGAAGCAAAAATGTCAAAAAAATTTTGTCAGTTTTAAAATTAAAGAAGTCTTCTAGTAACACAAGAATGAGACAATGCTCATATCTCTTTCAATTGCAATTTTCTGTCTCTCATGTGTTGAGCATCCCTGTAAACAGTAACTCAGTTTGGAAGAACAGCTTTCCCCCTTGCAGTCAAAGAATTTTCTTGAATGCATCCAAGAAAAGAAAGCTCTCTGCATTCAAACTATATCTTGTGCCTGACAGATTCAAATTTCAAATGCAAGGCAGAAAGAACATGCTCTGCCAACAAAACCACTTGTGTTTGCCTCTTCATTGGTTGAACACCCCCAGGATCAGGGATGTCAGCACTGTAACCCCCAGCCCTTCCAATGCCACCAGAGTTGGGCAAGCAAAACACCAAGAGCTCCCAATGCTCAGGTCTCCAGCACCAACCCTGGTACCACATTTGCACTAAGGCTGCTCTGGACATGTCGGAGGGATAAGAGCAACAAGATGGATGCAAACGTAGCTTAAGGCTGACTCGGTAGGAAGTACTATTAAGGCTTTTGTTTACAGAATTATTATTGTTGTTAATATTATTATCACTTTTTTACTGTAATAAAGTACAACTTGTATAACACAGACAATTACAGACATCAGAGGAAATCTAAAAAGGTAACTATTTAAGCTTCAAATCTAGCAGGTAACAGTTGAATAGAATAAGCACTTATGTATTATTAATAATACTTGAATTGAAGACAGAGGACATGAGAGTACAATCATACTTTAAATTATCATATTCCTTCTTCTGTTCTACAGGTACAAGATTGATACTTGTGCTAACACCCATTCAAGTTCAGAGTTTTGATTTCTGGGACAAGTCTAATCTGACTTGTAGCACCTCAGGTGCCCTGAGGGATGTTCTTAGGCAACTTGTAAAATGCTGCTTTTGCTCCTATCTGTCTCGCCACAATAGAAGGCTACAGAAATTTAACAGTGACATTTTGGCACCTCTCTTGTAAAGGTCTGAAATTCTATTGCATAGTATGTCCTCATTTAATCGCCATACCTCTATAAAAAACAGAGTGCAAGTAAAGGAAAAGGAAAAAAAGAAAAGTTTTACTATTTTTAATCTTCAGTCTTCTCCTTCATTAAGCATTTAAACCAGGCCACTCTTGCATAAGATATCATGAGGAAGAGGTTTATGATTATTTCTTTTCTCTTCATGAAATAAAAGAAGAAAAGTTGTACTATTTCTAAGCTTCAGTCTTCTCCTTCATTAAGCATTTAAGCCAGGCCAGTCTTGCATAAGGTATAGAGAGGAAGAAGTTTGTGATTATTTCTTTTTCCTTCATGATCTAAAGCATTTATGCTGGGAAACTTCAAGTTTTCACTCTGCCAGTATAATATAAAGTTTCACCTTCCAAAAGTTAACCTATAGCCATCCTTGCTGGTATGACTCCTTTTCTTCAGCATCAAAAATCAATTAGGGAGAGAGAGACTTGGGTACTATTACTGTAGGTATTCCTAGTTTTCCTTTGGTGAAGATACTTGTCACATCACAAACAGGAACGAGCTGGCAGATGCTAAAACCCTGCTGGCTTTTCAACATAATCAGAGTTGTCACATCCAATAGCTGCCCTTGTGCTGAGATAGTAGCACATTCAATTTTGGTGTTACCTCTTGGCCATCCAACAAGGAGTATTTGTTGCCAGCTTCTTTATCAGTTTTGGCTTGAAAAAGTAGTACTGAGGTTCCTTCCTTATCACAAAGTCTATTTTAATCTCTCAGTAATTAGTAGCATAGCTACTTTCCCATCCTTCTTGGGGAAGATGAAAAGAGATAAGAATTTGTATTGAGAATTTAGACCTTCACTAGCGCTGCAAACTGCTCAGGTAAGAAGAGCATTTTAAAAGGAGGAGAATCATCTTCACTGTGTATCCAAACATATTTGAGAATACCTTAAAATGGATGTGGATGAGAGTCCACACAAGGAAAAAAGCCACAGCAAAAAAGTGCCGATTGCTGTGGGTTTTTTTTTTTTATTTTAAAAGGAATGATGAATGGAAGTTCAGTGATTTCTAGATGCTCACTTTGGCACAATAGTTCCCACAGGTAAAGACTATATAATCTTTATGTATCCTAATAAGCTCTTAGTGTGCATCCATACACTCCTCCTACGCAGCTGCACTGACCCTGTTCTAAACTTGGGTATCTGGACTTTCATCTCACTTCTAAACCACCAAACTGGATTCTATAACCTGGGTTTCAAGAGTCGATTTAAAAATAACCAACTTTCACTGAACTTAAAGAAAGGGCTTAGGTAGGGGAGCAGAATAAACCTCAGGATTAAAAAAAAAAAAAAGGCAAAAAAACCTCCAGTTTTTACTGAAGTGAAGCAAAGTGGACAAAACATAGCCAATGTAAATATTAAAGGAAAGGAAAAAAAAAATACAGCCCTTCCCAGACAATGAAAAGAAACAATATGGCAAGATTGACATGTAATTTCTGAAAGCAATCATTTCCCATGTTAGCCTTTATCAACCTTTCCTGTAGCAGAATCTTGACCTCAATCCAATAAAAAGGTTTACAGGAGTAAAAATGAGCTAAATATATTTTCACTTCATTTTTCTGTTCTTTTCTCTTCCCAGTACAGAAATAACAGACACAAGATGACTATCTTTCCTTTTCACTCAAGCTGTGATAAAGGACTTTTTACACAGTCTAGCCTCACTGCAGGTCAAGAGAATTCAGACAGCAACACTACTGTTTCTGCTAGGACAGGGATTCCTGTGGAACCCGACAGATGTCTTCCTGCTCTGGCTAGAGGAGTTTGCAGGAAGGAGGCCTGCACTGGTGAAATGTTCATCAGGATACAATTCACGAAACACTTTCAGGATCAATGAACAGTGGTGGGGTTTTTTCCTCCCAGTTCACAGGGTTTTTTTCCATTTTGGGGGCAAAACCAGTTTTGTGAGCTCCTAATGGATGAACATATCCTTTTTCCTGCATACACATTAAGAATAAAATTAGTCATAAAAAAACCTCCCAAATATGACAAAAAATTAAGATAGTATCTTGAATTGCCCCACATGCAGCTTTTTGCTATTTGGGAAGTCCCATTCAAAACACTTTTTAAATTTCCATAATTTCCTTATTATTTCCAATAATGTTTTATGCAGTGACTAATACTGGCCAGCCCTAACACAGCTTGCAGATTCACAAAAATGATGAATGTAAATGGGGGGAGAGAAAAGGAGTAAAGTCTGTATTTAGAGTGTCTTTGGAGCACCCCCTCTAAACAGATGCCTATCTAACCCCCTGGATCACCAAACAGGTACAAACTCTAGGACAGCCTGACCACCTGCAGGGAATTGCTACCTACAGATAATTCCCAAATTAATTGAGTCTCAACATAAGTGAATCTCAACTCTTCAATTTTCTCTCCAGAATATCTAAGAAATATGACTCTATCATTTAAACCTTCGGGATGATGAAAGTGCTCCTAGCGTTCAAGTCCAAGGTGGATCCAGCTGTGCTTCACCAATCCCTAAGGTATTCTCTGTTCTATAAATTTAACACTTGCATGACTCTAGGGGTTTTGGTGACACATATAAGGTGGTTGTATTTAAGCAGTACTTAACAGCAATGCCAGTAAATCAAAAGTGAAATTTTGGCAGAGCTGCATGCAGAACCATCCACATCCCCAGACATGTGTCTTAACTATTAATAATGTTCATTGAAATCTTAATTCCCCCAGACTGAAGTAGAGTCAAGTGAACACAGGAAACAATAATGCTGACATGTATGACCCTTCTGATTAAAGCAACTTGTCTTTCTTAGAGAATGCAGCCACTACAGCTCATTAACAGCTTTGCACTCTATTCTTCAAAATACTGTATCAACCAATTCATATTCTTTATTTCTGGTGGCAATTGGAAATATTTCAATTTCCTCTTGAAGTTAATGAGAGACAAGGGGTACACAGTTGTAGGTCAATAAAGATGGATGTTGCCATATGACACACCCATCTCCTTCAACAGAACATTTTGGGCCTTTTCCACTTCCACTGCCCTGCTTCCTCCCATTCTTGAAAAACAAACAAACTTATTATTAAAAGATCTGGGTAATAGATAAAAAGGTATTTCACCTTTTTTTTTTTCACTGAACACAGGTTTCAATGTGATTAATAGAAATTTATTGCATTTTAGAAAGAAGCAATCAAGTTACTCGCATAGGTTCTATCAGAGACCGCAGGCCAGAATCAGAAGCCCAAGACAGAGATGATAAACACTTCTTTCACTAATTCAGCTTTCATATGTCAATTTCAAAAACACGCCATTGATCACAGACCCGGAATCTCAAACATAGAATATGGTTGTACATGGTTGTACAAAACTTATTTTGAAACTCTAACTTTTCATAACAAAGATTTTTAAGTACATAACAAATAAATCTTTTATCAGTGTATTGCAGAAAAGAAAACATACCAGCTCCCAGAACATCACTGTGTATCTTCTAATAGCACTATATTCATTTCAACAACTGACTAACCTTTCCACTACCATTCCCATGACACCAAAGAGCTAAAATTTTAAGAACATTGGTACAGGGATTGAATTCACATCAATCATACAAATTTCTGCAACCTTGCTGCCATCAGCCCAAAAAGCCAACTGCATCCTGGGCTGCATCAAAAGCAGCGTGACCAGCAGGTCGAGGGAGTGATTCTGCCTCTCTGCTCTGCTCTCATGAGACTCCATCCAGAGTGCTGTGTCCAGCTCTCGGGTCCTCAGTCAGGGAAGGACATGGACCTGTTGGAGAGTCCGAAGGGGGCCGCCAAGCCGATCAGAGGGATGGAGAACCACTCCTATGAGGAAAGAGTTGGGGCTGTTCACTCTGGAAAAGAAAAGGCTATGGGGTGTCCTAATTCCTTCCAGTACCTGAAGGGAGGCTACAATAAAGACGGAAGGAAGAGTATTTACAAGAGCATTTAGTGACAGGACAAGGGGGAATGGGTTCAAACTGAATGTAGGCTTAGATTAGCTGTCAGGAAGAAATTCTTTACTGTGAGGGTGGTGAGGCACTGGAACAGGTTGCCCAGAGAAGCTGTAGATTCCTCATCCCTGAAAGTGTTTAAGGCCAGGTTGGATGGGGTTCCAAGCAACCCGATCTAGTGAAATGTGTTCCTGCAATGGCAGCAGGGTGGAACTGGAGGATCTCTAAGGCCCCTTCCAACCCAAGCCACTCTATGATTTAGAGATGCTGTGAAACCTAAAATATTTTCCTGAGGGAAAATCTAACAAAAAGTTGCATTTGAAGCCTACAAAAATTAAATAAAGTTTCTTTTCTAGCACAAAAAGAACTACGTACATGTAAACTCATGAAAATTAGATATGTTGTCATGGATATTAGCTGTCCCTCTTGTACAAAGTTTAGTTGCCTGATTACATTTAGGGTTAATGTGGAACAGCTACATATTGAAAATGTAGTGATCTATTTGACACTGATAAAATAAGAGCAATGGAAAAGCTGTAAGCAAAAAGCTATTGCTCAGTACTTGTGTGTGCTATTTGGGATATAAAACCGACAGCTTTTCCATTGCAAAGTCCTTGGTTAATATCCACAGTTATTTGAGCATATTCTGCGATAAAAATCACATTAAAATGGTTATTTTAAATACACAAAAACTGCATGTGTGTATTTTTGCAGTTTCCTCCTCATTTGCTCAAACTAAACCCAGTTTTCACCAGAAAAAAAAAATCCACTTTTCCACAGTAGGGGCTATTTCAGCTTCCTATCTCCCACTTCACTGAGTAGAGGAACATCTAAGCACAAATAAGTCGCTGAAGAGGAAAGGCTTTTCCCCCTAGCTTTCATACACTAAAAAATGGTAGAACTGTTATTGTTGCTAAAATTCCATAATAAAACACCACCAGAACCACATTCAGGCAAGAAAGATGACTGGAAAAAGTCAGAACAAGGAGGAAAATATTACAGAAGTTTATAAGCAACAAACCAGAAGTTTGGAATGGAACCCTAGTTCACACAAACCTAATTTCAGCTAATAAACCTACAGGCAATTTTAATTGCTGTAGCGGCTTACTAAGCTTTCACAAATACTTTTAGGAAAAATTATAAATCATGCAGTCACTTTGTTTCCTATAACTTTTAGGATGTAGAATGTATTGTACAGATCACAATCAGGCATTGGCCCTAACCCAAAGGTTGCAAGTGCCAAGTAATGCAGTATTACTGCTGAGGATTTAACACTACATGTTGAAACAGTACTTCAGGTTCTTCAACCCAAATGTTGACTAATTTCCTGCTACAGTAACACACTTGTACCCAATAGACTGTGAAGAAGTGATTTGATAATCAATTTAAATTAGTATTTCCAGCATACAAACACCTGCTTGAGGAACATGTGGCCATGATATCAAGAGGCCAGAAAAAGCATTAATGAATGTTTCTCAGAATGAAACAGGCTTGGAAAATGTAACAGTACGTTTAGCTCAAGCAACTTGGGAAGTAAGCTCTTAAGGAAAGTTTTGCTGACCAAAGAACTTAACCATCCCTTAAATCCCAACAACACAAAATACCAAGCTGGTTGTGCATTGATAGGACTGCTCTCACACTGGAAGTACTTCGGGGCACAGATTTTGAATTCCACCCATGCTGAACCTTGAATGCCTGTCCTTGTGGTGCCCAAAATGGAAGTTTATGTTCCTCAAAAAAAACTTGGGAGCAGCTGTCTTTTACTCTGCATCAGTAAGGAACTTAACTGACTTCAATCTCAGAAACACATCAATTTAACAAGCTTATTTTGTAGGTTATTGTAGTTGACTACATTTAAGATGCTCACCCTAGGTTTTGGGTTCGTTTGCTGTTTGGGGGTTTTGGTATTTTTGGAGATCAGGGCAAGAAATGGGTGCTATCTGGCAAAAATTAATTTAATCAAATTACGATCAAATACAATCAAAAATAAAATAAAATACAGATAGAAAATACAAATAAAAAATACAATAATAGAATACATAAAATTGCATTCCAATTAATTCTTTTCATTGTCTAAACTTTTAATAATCAGCTGTTGCAGACAAATCTCCACATTGTAGATATCTAGAATTAGTTGAGATTAATCCTATTTTGAGTCCTCTGGACAGAGACTTGGGTTCCCTCTATATGTGAACTAGAAATTTTACTGGCAGATCTGATTCAACTGATGATGTAATTATGGTAAGTCATTTCACTGGTAAAACGTGTATCATGTTAAAACAAAGCTCATTAATTTCTATGTAGGCAATCTCATTTCAGTTTTGGGCATGCTTTCCTTTTGCTAAGTAAAAATGACATTTCATGTTGACTTAAAGCAAGATAATTTCTCCTCCTGGGGAGCCTCTCCATAAAACAGAAAGGGGGAAAAAAGATGACTGAATTTCCCAGTCACTGTCCCCTTGGGGCTAATATCTGCCTGGTGTTTCAGTAATCATGCATTATATGATTGGGCTGAAAGAAAGAAAATATCATGTTTTAGATATTCTTTTATTGTTACATAAAACTTTTTGTTTTCCTTTTGACATATATATTTCCCCATGGACTTTGACTTTCTAGAGCTACAGAAACCAGATCACTGAGGGTCAGGGTTAATACTTCACTGCCAAGGCCACTGCTAACATCTTATCTCCAGAAGAATATCAAGTGGGGAGTTACTGCTAGGGAGAGACAGAATATACTATCAATTGAATCCTTAATTTTTAAATTTATTTTAATATATTATACCAGAAGAGCAATGCTTTAGTAAAATCAGTGTATTTGGTTGGGTGGGGTTTTTTTCATTGCCACATCATTGACATTTCAGAGTTTTCCTTCAAGGACCTCTGAATTTATCTACATGTCTTGTCCTAAGGGGAAGGAATCAGACTCCTTTTTACTACTGGCTTTTCTCCTTTTTCAGCTTTTTTCCTACCCTGCCCCCTGCTTTTCCAGCAGCAGCTCTGGAATTTTTATGACTATTTGACTACAGTATCAAAGAAATCCTCTGGGAACAATCTGTCATGAGTTTCTCCTTTAAAGTCCTGTGGGTCAAGTGCCAATACCTCAGCCTCCAACAAAGGAAGAAGCCTTTGAGGAGGGAGATGACCAAATGAGTTCTTAAGCCTCAGTGTGCTTCTTAATTTTTTCTTTCCTTTTTTTTCCTTTTCCTTCCCTTTCCCATGAATTAACTTATTTTCTATTCCTAATTCTGAACAGGAAAGGCTACCCTCTTGCATTAATCATTTTTTCAGGGTCATCATGTGAAGCCTGAGCAAGACTGCACACGCTAGTGCTTTCTGCTCAGAAAATCTTGAGTGAAGCTGTACTAGAAAGGAACCCTATGTCTTACAAGGTCACAATGATGTGCCTCGACATCTTTTGGTGGAAACAATTCAAAAGCTATCTGTGTGTTTACTAACTGCAAGGCATGTGCTGAGTAAGAAAGCACAGCAAAGCTTCTTGTGTGTAAGTCTTACAATTTTCACATTCCCTATCCAGCTCGAAGAACTAGGATGTTTAAAAGTCTTGACCCACATTTTGTGCTCTTACGCATCACAGTATTTTCTTTCAGTCTCAGTCTGGTACTCTTTTTTTTGTATCAGCCTTGTTTGCAGAGGGCACAAAGCTGATAATCCAGAGACACATCCAGACTGCGCTCTACAAACCAAGGGCTCCCTTTGTGTCATTCTGGCCTCCTGTGTGCTGTCCATCTGCTCAACTGCAAATTTTGCAAAAGCTTGAAATTCTCCTGTCGAGTCAAAGGGCTGGCAAACAATCCTGCTGTTGATGAGAGACAATACCCTCTTTTTCTCAGCCAGCAAGAGCCTTACAGTCAACAAATATGAGAAATTAAAATTGATGTCAGCGATGTTGAGGAAACTTCAAGGTTTTTTCCACAGTTCTTTCAAACTGTTTTATCTGATGCTGTTGGTGCCCACAATGGGCCATAAATTCCTCCAAACTGCAACTGAAAATTCCCATATAGCCAGGCAACAGGCTGAGTATAGTGTGATACCAGCAAAAGACAAAGGGATATTTGTGTTTTTAACTACCAAGTAGGAAACAGGGCAAAAATTTATGAGGGATCTCATTCAGGGATTCTTTTGCAAGCATCTCTCCAAGTAGAAACAGCAAGAGAATCACAGATTTAATTGTTTGGTAAATAGAAATAGTCCAAGCAAATGCAAACACTGTGGCTGAAATTAATTATAGTTTCCCAAAACCTTACTTATACAAACACTGATGTTCCCACTTTCCATCTTAACTGCCTGTTCTTCTCACAACTGTCTCTGAAAAGGTAGCTAAAGTAGGAACTTTAGAAACAGTATGAAGATTTAGATAATATGGGAAATACAGCAGCACTGAAACTGTCAGAATTTTCTGTTTTGTTTTGCACTTGCAATGATTTGAATGAAACAATCTATGCTGTCTAAATTTTTCATCCTGAGAGCTAATTTGCTTTTGGGTGTCTCTTGCCCTCAAGCAATTAACTAGAGGAGGGAGTTGGAACAAGACAATGCGTAGAATTCCAGCTGATCCTGCAATTCAAGCATCAAACATCGAGTATCAGAGCCTGCAGTTTTGCTTTCTTGCCCTCTTCTCCTGCTGGCTGCCACCTCCCTAATTCTACTTCCATCTGTTGATGGATGGCCTCTTCAATTCACCATGTTGTTATCAGAGAGGCTCCCATTCTGCCAATTTCCCCATTCATATCAAGCAGGATGCTTTACCCTCCTCTTCCATCACACATACAGTGTTTGGGAGAGAAGAACATGTCTCAAATCACAAAGCTGAGATTTTAAAAAAGGGCTTAAGCACTTGTAATTATATTTACTAGGTTTTGACTTCCTAAATACATTTGAGTATCAGTTCTCTGGTATTTCTGGCACCTTTGATTGGCCCTAAAAAGCACAAGGGTTTTCCCTTTTCAGACATCAGAAAGCACATCTGCCCAGCCTGCACCAAAATGCTGACAACAGTTATTCAACAGGTCCTATACAGGAAGGAAAGAGTAAAAAATTATATAAAACCCCACGAGAGAATGTTACCTGTTTTCCTCTTTATGTGTGTAATCCCTTTATGACTATAGTAAAGTACAAAAATTGGAGCAAAGAGCAGTTTGAAGCAACCAGATGGAAAACAGAAAGCCACAATACCCGCCGCGTTAGGGAAACCGCCCACACTGCTACCCAGCACGGTCCTAGCCTAGAAGGGTAGATGCTTTTCCCTTCATTTGAATGGAGTCACAACTAAAATGAATGGTTCTCAGTTACAGCTAATCTTCCATTATTGTCAGATTATAAATACTACTGTATATGATTATGGGCTGAATAACACTGTAAAGTGCATGTATCCTAAGGCTGATTGAAGACTATGCACACTCAAAGGAAGGTAGCTCTGTTAATCATCCTCATTTTCCAAGAACTTTATTCTTCCTGTCTCTTATAGTTCTTTAGCTACAGTATTAATTTGGAGAGTTAGGCAGTTCTCACTCTGAGAACTTAGGTATAAAAATACAGTTTTATCTTGGAACCTATATTGCTATAAAGTCTCCTGAAGCTTTGGTCTCCAGAAGCAGAAAAAACTCCACAGATTTTTCTTTTTTATTGTAAACACTGTTACAGATTGAAATGGCACTATAGTAATTTACTTGGCCAAAATAAACCCCTTTAATCTTAAATGTTTCTTATGCGTAATACATCTTTTAAATTGAACACTGACTCCATAGTCCTGAAAAACGTTCTCCAGCTGTAACCAGTACATTCTCAAAAGTATTGCAATACACATAAAACAAACCCACAAAACCCAGTCATCTCCCAATCTGAAAAATTAACAGGAGACTGATTTTCACTAGTTGATTTCAGCAGAGCTACATTAGAATGACTAATCATCAGATGAGCCACCTTATATTGAAGGCTTTTTGCATTTTAATTTTGTGTTCCAGCATACAAAAATAAGTTCTCAAAATGCAGTACTCTACCAGTACTCTACTCTTACCATAGATGATGCTGCAAATTTCTATTTTGTAGAACTGCTTCTATTTCACAAATCTAAGCACGATATAAAGAACAAAGTTCTTAACCAAGACCGTCTTTCCAACCACACTTGATCCCATTTTCTTTGTTCCACAGCTATTCTTCAGTGGCTGGCTGTTATTTTTTTCTAACATTGTCTTGCACTTTAGAGAGACCATCATGTTCCCTTCACCAATGAGCTAATTTAGGGGAAAAAAAAATACCCACTTTTCTTGACTGAGAGCGTTAAGTCAGGGACTAAGTGTACAGGATGAAAAATTTCAATTAATCCCTTCTGTCAAAAAAAGAAATTCCATTGTTTCTAAAACTCTGATCAGAAGCAATTTTTTTGTCCTCCTGAACACGTAGAGATTTGTCATAAAGGTGGAAATTTTTATTTTATTTAGCTTTCTATATGAATAGTTCCTTAGATCACCTTCTAGACCACCAGCAACGAAGGTATTAGGTCAATAGAATTCAGTAATGCAAAGTCCAGTGCTTCTATTGCTCTGCTTTATGTAAAAACTATCATAGCTTCAATAAATCTGTACACACCTGTTCACTTGCTAAATCCTCAGCAAGGATATTTCTACTACCTTGGACCCAAGGAAGAAAGATATTCTTTGGTTCTGTGGGCCCTAGGTGTGATTAACTAGAGTTACCTGCTCCAGAACACTGGCCAAGGAATTTCACCCAGTGATTCCTTATCAAAAGAAGAGCTTTTATTACACTAGCCTTTGAGCAATTTCTTAAAAATGAAAAAATCGTATCATCTTACATCAAATAACTAACACCGTGGTCACATCTTCACAGATTAGAATTCTCTAGCTGAACTTCTATATTGATCTCTTCCTGCTCCCACTGTGAAATCTAGTTCCAGCTATACATGTTTCCTCTCTTCCCTGCCACTTAAGCCTAGCCCATGGTTCACTTGGTCTTGAAGATAGAACCAACCAGTAACAGAGAACAAGATTTCTTCTGATGCAACTAAGGTCCTGTCCCCTTCTTCAGTTCATTTACAGGAAACAAAGATCATGAAAAGCATATTCAAAAATTCACATTGAAAGCAAGACAATTTTTACAGTAGAATCATCAACAAAACATACCTTATTGTTAAAGCACACTCAAACTAGCAGATGTCAAAACAAGTGTTGTGTTTGGCACCTGGGATGGAGCAACCCTGGATAAAGGTACAGACTGGGGAAGAAAAGACCAGAGAGCAGCCCCATGGAAAAGGCCCTTTGGGTCCTGGTCGATGGCAAGTTGAACAGGAGTCAGCAGTGCCCTGGCAGCCAGGAGGGCCAAGCGTGTCCTGTGGGGCATCAGGCACAGCATCATCAGCCGGGCAAGGGAGGGGATTGTCCTGCTCTGCTCTGCACTGGGGTGGCCTCACCTCGAGTGCTGTGGGCAGTTTTGGGTGCCACAATATAAAAAATTATGTAAAGCTATTAGAGATCATCCAGGGGAGGGCTACAAAGATGGTGAAGAGTGTAGAAGGGAAACCATACAAGGAGCAGCTGAGGTCAATTGGTTTGTCCAAGTGGAGGAGACTGAGGGGAGATCTCAGAGTTGTCCACAATTTTCTTGTGAGGGGAAGCGTAGGGACAGAAACTGATCTCTTCTCTATGGCAACCTGAAGGAATGGCCTGAAGTTGTGTCAAGGGAGGTTTAGGTTGGATATTAGAAAAAAGTTCCTCACCCAGAGGGTGGCTGAGCACTGGAACAGGCTCCCCAGGGAAGTGGTCACAGCACCAGCCTGACAGAGTTCAAGAAGCATTTGGACAATGCTCTCAGGGACATGGTGTGACTCCTGGGGATGTCTTTGAAGAGTAAGGAGTTGGACTGCGATGATCCTAGTTGGATCCTTCCAACTCAGGATATTCTGTGATTTCTTACAGATTTTTCTATATGCAGAAATTGTTTGGGCTGCCCAACAAATCTGGTCTATGATTATCCAAAGCCTGGTCTGGCTTCTCACAATAGACTCTAACCCTAAATGGTCAAGCTGCTTGCAAAAACAAGTTGACAACTTAATTCATCGATGTAGTATAATTTTAAATATGCAAGAGACTACTTGAAAGCAAACCTCAAAATATGTCACCTCTATATTAAAAATAACACAGAAATCTTCATGCAAAAATGCATAAGTATTTGAGTGTGCACAGACCACGCAATATAACAAAGGTTTAATTCTATTACTCAGGGAAACTTCTTCCCTTGGCTTCAGGGGAGACAGCCCTATGTAAGCAAACAAGTCACCCTTATGATATGTATACATACAAGAGAGAGACATGAAAAGACTGTATTTCAAGTGGAAAAGATCACTAATTTTGCACATTTGCACAGATTATCTATAATTTTCTTTAGGACATAGTACATAACTGATACTTCTTGCCCTATATTCATCTGTTTCCTACCACTCTGCTGAGAGTCAAAGTTCTTGCAATTGAGACTCTGAGAACCATTATTTGGGATTTCCCACTATAGTGTGGGCTATGAGCTGCTATATCTCCATGCCTCAAGAGACCAGAGTACTAGTCCTACTCAGGGGATCAGAGTACTAGTCCAGTCTTTATCACTAAGAGGTAATACAAACAAAACAGCAACTTGCATAACAAGATAAAACCCCAGTAACCATTACTATTCAGCATTTTCACTCACATCCTGATTTTGTCACCCCAGGTTATTTAACACAGTCTCCCTGTGGCAAATCAGCCCTACAAGACTGTAGGGGAGATGGCACTGAACAATAACGCCTACTAAAGTCCTTAATCCTCTATTTACCTTAAGATTCAACAGGCTTTTCTTTGTTCCCATGCATCAACATTCTACACCAAAAAAAAAAGTCACAAAAATAACCACATCCAGTGGTAAACCTCCTACGTCCGGATAAAAAAAAGCAATTTTACTCCAGCCATCATCCCACACACTCTGAGTAACAGACCTGAGATGATAAGAGAGATCTTCAGAAGAGGGATAGAAGAATAACTCACAATGGAATTTAATTTAATCCACCCACCCACACAAACCACTCACCCTTACCAGAGGTGAATAACTACCTGCAAAACCTTTGGCCACTGAGACATCTTTATAAAGTCAAGCCATTATAACCATTGCAGTGTGAGCCTTCCATACATGCCGAATCTCACCTTTCTCATTCCCCCATAGAAACTCACTAACCTGAGTGTGCTGAAGCTTTTAGTCATGTCCATCTGGAAGCATCACGTAGCCTTTAGATTCTGTTTTCACTCAGATTGGTAACCAGTCTAGTTTCTGTGATGATAATGAAATTAAATGACTGAAGGATTCAAACTGTTTGAATACCTCTCCACAACACTTTTCCCCCCCCACCTCCAGATTCAGGAGAATGAATTAGCTCTTCTTTAAGCCATCAAGTGATTTTCCTCAAAACACCTGAGCTAACAGCTGTACAAAATACCCCAAGCACACAAGCAGTGCACTTACCTCTGCTGGCACTGAACAAGGTCAGTTAAAGCCTTAACATTTGGCTACAAATTACTTAGGCTAATATGGGGTGAAGAAACACCAAAACTAACCCAAGAAAATTAATCCTAAATCGAAGTAGGAGAAAAGCTTCTAATCACTTACTTGCTTTATCTATTGTAATCAGATGTTCTTCTCACTGAAGAGCCACAAGGTTACAGTTTATATTTATGGACTTACTGACTCAGAGAATAATGGGTCTCTCCAGATACTACAGCACCACTGCACAAATCCACAAGTTTGGTTTTAGCAAGAAAATGTTTAATGAATCACGAATAATAGCAATATACAGCAGGAGAGCTTTATGTAAAGTTTTAAGACTTATTTCTTTTCGTTGCTGAAAATAAGACTGAAGGCAAGTCAGTGGATTTATGGCACTAAGTTTTTCCAGCTTTGTCTTTCTTCACCAGAGTATCACACATGGATTTACAATTACCAATATGCATTTTCAATTGAGGAAAGCGATAGCTGGAATTGAAGCTACAGAACTTTAAACTGGAGATGTGCATATATATGGCTCTACGTTTCTTAAGACATCAGACCCATGCTTTTAACACAACTTCATTGCTCCAAAAATTTTCAGCAAGGTTACCTCAACACAGCCTTTTCCCCCTCCTTGTTCTTGAAATATTTACCTCTCTTGAAACTTGAAACATCTTTGTTCCAAATGATCGTGTCTTCACATCCCTATGGAAGTAGGTATTTATCCCACTTGTCTTGGATGGTCAGTTCCAAAATAACAGCTGCTGAATGTGATACAGAGCTGCACAATCCTTAATTGCTTAACTTGAATGAGCTGGAGTTCCTGATTATCTGTCCACACTTAGAAGAGTTTTTTGTCTCCATTGATCTCTCTGGCTTACCTTACCTGGTATGACTGTAAGTTCTGAAATGGATCAGAATAAGATAGGAAAATGATGAAATTAAACAGGAACATGATGATTTAGGGAGGCGTAACTTCTCATTAATTTTTTTTAAGTGTCTGAATGTTTTTTCACTGTGGTAGTTAATCTGTATAAACCTAATCAGCTAATAGGTGAAAATGAATAATAGGTTTTACTCTATTACATGGTACTTCATGCTGAAATTCAATACAACAGTTTAATTTCTTAAAAATTCTAGCTAGTGTTCTGCCATATTAGAGTTCCTTACACCTTGCCAATGGCTGTTATAATCACCAGGCTCATCTTCTAAAACATTTTGTGTTAAAGAACACTCATATGTTGACCATGTCTTTAGAAAAATATTTTATTAAAAGTTTTTTAAGAAGTTCAGATATTGGATGCATTGGATTTGATCGATGGGATCAAATACTCTCTTGCAACCTCACTTTTTATCATTTTGGTGGGGTGAGGATACTGAAGACTATCTAAATCTGACCAGTTGATTATCTCTCTCATATAAATGAACTGCAAGCCAAAAGTTATCTTATACATGTAGCATTTGCCTTGCCCATCATTGTCTATTATCAGGGGTTTTTCCCATGTGAATCATTTATTTTCTTGTACCCTCTGTCATTAGTGTTGCTGCTGTTACTGGTCTTTTTTCTTATCTCATTGCTGTTTCCAGTAAATGGTGTGGGGGCACTGAACTTGGGAGTACCATTCCTAAACCAGGATACTCCACATAGTAAAGGGACAATACCCTCAGCTGTAGACACAATTCACTTGACTGCCCTAACTTCAGCTGATGCTGGTGCTTGTAAGGACAAGCAGCGTGACCTTCTCTGCAAGATACCTGGTGCAGCTGGTCCACATATTGTCATTTTGGTAGTTCACTCCTGTAAATGATAGTGAAAAAGCTGTTAAGACAGACCTGTTTTGAGTCCAGACAAAACAAATCCTGCTTTGCTAGGAGGCTGAAGGCAGTGCCAGCAAACCCAGCTCCAAAGCACCAATGTCTTGACATGAATGGCACTGGCTGCAGAAGCTAGTTTGGAAAGTTACCTCCTCAGATCCACAGGCTTTAAGGAGGTATTTAAATTTTGCTAATAATGATGGGAAACTTAGCCCTACGTATCTCTGTCATGCTGAAATCAGGACCTAGCTAGACACAGCCACATATTAACACAGGAGTACTTTAGAGTCACTCTTTATACAGATGTTCTATATAGCCTATTTAGATAGAAAAGCTGAAAATCTTTTCTACAAAAAATGTAGATGGTGCAGTGTCAGATTTGTCTTAATGTGTTAGCTGGTATTTTGCTCACCCGTTCAGTACAATATATTATGTTCAGAGGGTTATAATTCTTGAGAAATACATACATTAACCAATCAAAATTCATTTTTCTTTGCAAGGTCTTTGGCAGCCACTGATTGATAAGCCATAAAATGTTCATTCCTTGCCCAGAGCTTCTGATGAGTACTGAAGATTATACCATTTAACTCTCCCAACCACTGCCGCAGAGCATTAAGCAAAATTAGAATACTCGGAATTATATTTCATCCAGATACAGTTTCTTTGGGGTAAAACAAGCAGTTAATTTACATATCGTTGGTTTTGCTTACTCCTCTGTATGTGAAGCTATAAGTGATTCCCAGAACTGAGAAAACAATTACACTTTTCTCAAAGTCAAGCAAAGTGTAAACACATTCAAAAGAATCACAAAAGTAGCTGAGCTGGTAAGCACTACAGAAATGCCCAGAACTAAAAGCAAATAGACTTTAGTCATTAACAGAAAAGCTGAATAGAGCTTCTTGACATGCCTACTCTTCATCCCAAGGATAATGTGCATCCATGAAATACTCCCAGGTTTCAAAATTGTCAGGAAGGGAATATGTTGCAATACCTGGCAAAGGTTGCAC
The DNA here is from genome assembly GCA_013397175.1 of Platysteira castanea. Classification (NCBI taxonomy): domain Eukaryota; kingdom Metazoa; phylum Chordata; class Aves; order Passeriformes; genus Platysteira; species Platysteira castanea. Next base: position 713,427 of record VYXC01005348.1, read on the forward strand.
TGTGATTTCTGTGCTGGGAAGAGGAAAGGTAAAGCTGCATTCAGGTCTTTCTCAATTGCAGAACACAGTCTTCATCGTGGTTTGTAACACAGGGAAAGAAAAGCTAGCCACAATATGGTATGCATTATTATAAAGTCAGGGACAACAAATGCACAAGAGCTTCTGGTGCTCTGTAAGTTGATTTTCTTTCTCATTCAGAGTCTGTAATGCTTGCTTAATGACTTAAATGCAGAGACTTCAGCTAAACACTGTGGGGATTTGGAGCTATCCTAAAAATAGACTGCAAAATACTACTCTTACAGAATGAGTACATATCGTGGAAGACGCCTCTAATGAATAGTCCATACAACTTTAAATAAATCTGCCAGTGAGTGAGATGCCTCTCAAAGAGGCAGGAAAAGTTCTTGTTCCAGCTTGATGGAACTGTATCACCCTGAGGCTCTGGCCCAGTTACTTTAACACATAGCCTTATAATCTCCGAAAACTTTTTAGGTAATCTTTAGATAAACTTCATAACAAGCAAATTAGGAGTTTGACGGAAAATCTAGAAGAGGTTTGTTTTTTTGGTTTTTTTGTTTTTTTCTTTTTTACATATAAAGACTGAAACATCTAAGCATTGAGATTAGGGTCTCCCTAAACAGATGATTAGTGAAATTATGCTAAACCAATGAGATCTATAGGGATGCATTTTTTAGCAAGAACTCAAGGCCTGTGTAAGAAAACAGGATGAATGACAAAAGTTCTAGGAATTTCAGGAAAGCCTTTACCAGTTCAAGAAATCCCTGTAGACATATTAACTATAAAGACGCTGCCTCTGACTTATAACTCAGATCACAGAATCTTCTCAGATGGAGAAGACTCACAAGGATCATCAAGTCCAACTCTCAAGCGAATGGCGCTTACAGGGATTGAACCCACAACCTTGGTGTTATTGCCACCATGTTCTAAACAACTTAGGCAGCCTCAGGGTCAGCTCCTGGAGGCTGAGAGTATTCTGGGGACGTATCACTACATGGCTGGTCTTTAACTGCACTGTTCCCAAGATACCTACTGTTAAGGTGCTGGAAAGAGAATTACAGGCTACTTAGAGTTTAGGTCTGTCCTTCTGTGGACATTATGTTCTTATACCAATTATATAAAGAGACAATATCATGAAGGCTTGCATCTCCTAAACCACACAGGTCACCATGGTCTTTTTAAAAATAATATCTTATCTGCCAATTTTACCTTTACTTTGCCAGGACCTTTGTATTGGAAGTAAATAAGGAGAGAATTACCAACTCTATGTCTAAATTGTGTCTGTAAGATGTTTTCAGGTAATGTTGCTTATCTAGCATAGACACAGTTAGGAGGACTGCCATACGAAAAAATGCGACTCGATCTGTAGGTGTTGTCAGTATTGACTATCATCTGAGAATATAACAAAGTGTTGGAGTTCTTACTGAATTAAAACAGGGTAATGAAGGCAGGGAGGGCTCTCAAGGCCTCCTTTGTGAGAGAAAATCATGAAACAGTGTGAACAGAAACCCTTCCTTTTCATTAGTAACTTCCTCCCCTCTTGCAGATCACAGAGTTTCACTTCCTCTAGAAACAGACTCTGGGAAAAGTGGATTCTAAGGAGAAGATAAACAGCTGGGGACAGGTATGAGGCAACCTATAACATTCTCCAACCTTGAAGTCTACGTTATTGAGTACCTCAATACCAAGAATGAGAAAAGGTAGCTTGAAATGCAAGGAAAAGTGACCCAAATCCATAAACATGGCAAAATGGTAACTCAAAACAGACTTGTCAGGATTGTTCCTAGATTAAATCAATAAGAAATGGAGCATTTCATAATACCTGGAGCAGGTACTAGGGCCTTCTGCCATCCCAAAGAAGAAATTTCTCTATTTTTTTCCTATCCATGGACCAGCTCTCACAAAATTCTGTTCTCTTTTACTGCAGTCACATACACATTGAAAGAAAAAGCTAATAAATCCTCCAAAGTGTGAAGGGCATTGCCCTTTTTCATGCAGAACTAATTTGCATCATCCAAACAGAAGATCCTCCTCTGATGACTACACTGCTCCTGGGACCTCAGAACTCCAGAGCCAAGAAGACAGCGCCTCATTACCACACAGATTTCCACTGACTGTAACAGGGTAACTGCAGCATCTAGAGCTGTTTGCAAAGGTGCTCTTGCTGCTAACTGTCCCTCAGCAATTAAGGATTTAAATTCTTTTCTATGCTCCTGTGGTGACCTCATCAACAAATCTGTAAACTTATTATAATTAAGAAAATCATATCACACCAGAAGGACTTAATAATTTGACATTCTAAATGGCAAGCTTGCCAATGAATAAATTTTATGACCAAGCAGATCTGACCATCTTGGCTCCCTCTCAGCAGGAATTTGCATCAGTCTGTTCTGTCCCCACAAATGGCACACAGTGTATGTATATTTTGTTGTTTCCTGCCTTTGAACCTGCAATGACAATTCAAGGTCCTTGCCAAATATTTTTACAGATTCCAAAGAGCCCTCATTAATGAAAGCTCTTTTCTCCACAGCACAGAAATATGGAGCATGTTCAACAATCTTAGGTTTGCTTCATATTCTTATGCAAAATTTTGAAAAATTTGGTTCTCTTTCTCACAAGTTTCTGGAAACTTCAAGCATTATCTTGGATTCAAACGCACCAGAGGGATCAGCTTGTATTCTAAAACAAGGTTTGAATGTTTTTTTTCCCTTAATTCTTAAAGAAAGACCTAACAAAATTCTTTCTGCAGCTAGGTGTTTATAGATGTTTATAGATCAAATTTAAATGGATATGAGGCAGGAATCAAGAAGAAGATTACTTAAAGTATGTTGTGTCTGTTTTAGCTTTTTCTATCCATTTTCTAGAAGTACTTAGTCAGGAATACAATAAATCCTTAAAATTTAAGCAAATGTAGCAGTATGAGGAATGCTTGACTTGGGGAAAATAGTCAAAGTTTAAAACTAGAAGACATTAATGCTACATTCCCTGTACTTGGGACACCTAGTGGAGAATGCTTTTACAGAAGAAGAGGAAAATATTAAAAAAAAGGCAGCCAAAGTCCTATGTGTAACCTGCTGCAGGAAAGTTTCCCATGAAGCATATCTACGTTGGTGCACTAGTCACTGCTTTAAAAGGACTGCTAGTTCTGCTGCTACTACTGAAGCTAGGAAAAGAGTAAACAGGAAAAAGTAGAATATTTACCTGTGTTATTACAGTTTATTATTTGTATTACCATATGACCTAGAAGCCCAAGTTATAGACCTTAAATCATTGTGATAAAAATTTGAAATTCGGGAGAAATTTCAGGTTTGTTTTCCTGAAAAGGTCATAAGCATCTGAAATGCTCCACCCATCCCGTATTCTACATTATTCACTAACCCTGAACTTTCATTAGCTTAAGCAGAACTCTGAATCATGTTTCTTTCAAAAAGGTATAAAGCATAATTAAATTTTTCTCCAATAAAAAACAGGCCGATCAGTTTGAATGTTAAAGTTGTGCATTCTAAAATCAACACAATGTTTGCCAGTTTTCACAGAATGTTTCTCAGTCTAGTGCATACATGTTAGAAGTGCTCTTATTGGTAAGATACCAGCAGGAATCATCATTTTCTCACAGTAACAGCCATTGTCATAGTGATTCAGACCAATTCGTCTAGTCCAATACCCTCTTTCTGACATGACCAGCATCAGAGAAAAGGGCAAGAAACTATGAAATTGGCAATTATGGAATTATCTTTCAAAAGGTAAAATTGCTTCTTGTATCTGAATTTAGAAGTTGAGTTCCCTGAAGCTTGAGTGTTCACAGAAACTGTGCTAAACTTCTGACTCATATGGTATCTTATGGCAGTAAGTTCTAGGTTGCTAAAATGTATTACTGTACTACTATTGTATAAGCCTAATTTCAAAAGTATTTCCTTCTGCTTTTAATTTTCTTGCACTTTTGCTCTGGAAATGCAAAAGGTAATAAGAGGTTTTTGTGGCTGCAATTTAAGCAGCCCCCGTATTCACCCTCAAAGCAAACACAAACCATGTTTCTGTGCTCCTAGAAGAAGAAGTGAAGAGAAGCACATAACATAAAAGCTTAAGGAGAAATACTTGACATCTAGCTACATCCCTTTTCTACTCTCACACAATTGTGGTATACATGCATTCATACACATGTGAATATTTATTTCTAATAATCAGCCAATACCGCAAGTGCTTAAACTCCCACAGACATAAACATTAAACCCTCTCCACTGATGAATATAGTTTTAAACACAGAAAAGCAGTTTTCTTAGCCCTTGAAGAGAACAGTGAAGGAGAAAATGGAAAAATTAAAAATTTAATGCACACTGCCCAAACAGCCTAGCGAATTAGGGATGTCTTTAGTCATTAAATGCAACTGAAGAAATGTGGACCCTACTACTCCAAAAACACTATCTCCATTGTTTGGAAGCTCACTAACAGAAGATCCAATGACTGAAGAGCAAAGCAAATAGAAAACCTCCAAAAAAATTGAAAAATCATATATACGGTGCAAGTGCCCAGAAGACAACTTTGAAAATCAAAACCTACACAAGCAACAAAGGAAAACAACTAGAAACTCTGCAAAGGAATGATGCCTCTATATGGTACTGATGCCATAATGATTTTTGCTTTTTATATATTCCTCTCCTATTCCCCTTCATATATGCTTTTATGCAGCTTCTGTGTATCCCAAACGCTTTTAGCCCACATACTTGTAATTCCCTAAGGTTGATAACTAGCTTAAACCCAAAGTTCTGTTAAGCCAAGAGACTAAACATCTTGGCTTTGTCGTAGTGAGGGCGTCAGAGCCCCAAATCCAAGGTCCTCTCCAGAACACATTCTGTAAACTAAGATAGACCCATGCAGGGGGGGACAATCCTGAATGGGGGGCTTCTCTTGAGCCTCCCATTGGGGAATCTGTGATAGATATGCTAATATGCAAGGTCTATAATTGTATAAGCAAATCGTCGTGGGAGGGGCTTTCCCGTGCATCGGTCCGGGCAGGGCATTCCTGCGGGATACTCCTGCCTGGATCTAAGGATCCTTAATAAACACTGAGGTAAATTCCCTTTTTCCCCTCTAACCGTGTCTGGCTTTTGATTCTAAGCCCAGAAAAAGGCATCAGTACAATACTGAATGGATCTTCTGCAAGGGTTGATGCATTTGGTAAAGTTTTCTTAAAGAATTTGCATATTGAGCTGCCCTTGTTGAATACCCACTAAAACTACAACTACTGAAGTCAGTGCACCAAATTTATAGGAAAACTAATATAAATTGTCCAGATACATGTATCATGCTCATAAAACAGAGCAATGTGCAGTAACTCTGGTATCTTACAAGGAAAGAAAAAAAAAATAGCTGGAACAGCTACTGATACCTAATAACAATTTCGTAACAGTACTCAATTACTACATAAATCTGTAACTTTATCCCCAAGAGTTCAGTTGTCCTTACCACTTGCAAACAAAAAGAAATGTTCCTGAGAGCCAGATCAAACACTGGCTGAAATTCCAGGAAAGACTCCCATTGACTTGAGTGGCTTTTGAGTGGAGCCCAGAAATTATTAGATCTGTTTTTTCTGAGGAGACTGCAGTATTTGTGGTTAGTCCTATGAAGCACCAGTATTTAAGAAACCAGTCCTCCTTAATGACAAATCACACCTCCAAATTGCTTTCACAGTGGTGATACCCTGGAGCTATGCAAGACCCTGAGCTGTCCTTCAGTGTTTTGCCACCAAAAATATTGCCAGTAAGTACTGTTCTGCTTCCACCTGCAGAATACTCTAAATGAAGGTAAATAAGGCATTCATGCAGGAAATTAACACATGGCACAAAATAATACCGAGCTTCAGGGTGAAAGCTAGCACCATGTCAGAGGGAAAATCAGAGTGTAACAGTATGTGTGCACTCCCAAGCAGGGGCTCAGTAAGGGAGCTCAAACCCCTAATAGCTGTATTGACAGATCAGGCACACAAACTAAAACTAACATGTTGTCACTTGTCCTGTGGCCTGAAAAACCACAGAGATTTTTCTTAACTTTCCCTGATTTTTGTAATATTCCCTTGTTTTTATGGTGTATTTTGTTAAATTGTTTGCAAAACTCACATTCATGCTATTTAACAAAACTATCTTAATATATCCTTCACAATCTATGTAGGTTTATAAGCAACAGGATGCAATTCCTACTTCTAGCACCATTCTGTGTGAGTTCTATTATTTGGGGTAGGGAGGGAGAACGAATGTAAATGAAAAAGTCTATAGGAGTCTCTCCCAAAAGTGAGGCACAGAAACTAGCTAAAGAGTTGAAGTCACGTAAAATACTGTGCCCAGCATCCTGAAGGGGTAGTAAAAAGTTGGTAAGTGAACCTTCTCTGTTTCAGACTCCATCTGACACCAAAATATCCTCTAACCTTTACATTTTGGTTACCTCCAAAGATTTCCACAGTCCATTTGAGACAGATTAGCTGAGATTCCATCACCAGAGTGCTTGAGGTATTTCCTACTTCACAAGATTTCCTACTTTCAGATTAAATTCTGGTATATCATCAGCCCTGGTTCTTCCTTGGATGGCAACTTCTTACACAGCAAATGAAGCGATTTTAAACAGTGCCTGTGCCAGTGGTACTACAGCCTGCTCACCCACGGGTACCAATAATACACACACAAGTATGGTAATATTCAGTGCACAAATAATTAATTGGGATTTTTTTAAACTTCCAGCAATGTACATTCACAAACTAGTCTGCAGTCAGACTACAGCACAGGAGTCACATGGAAGACAGATGAGTTTTTGTAGCAACATTCACACAAAAATCTGGGAAACAATTTGAGAACTAATTCAGAGTTTACCTAAAAAACCAAAAAATCCGTGAATTAGAGAAGTTGCAAAGTAGTTGCCAGTGCAAAAGGTGAAAATTTCAGGAGAAAAGCTTAAGAATGGAGGAAAAAGAGCTGCTGTGAACAGGACTAAATCTGCTATTCCTGCCTCAAGAGGAGGAAGCAAAGTTCAGGCTGTACAGGGGGTCACTTAACCAAGCCAAAAATGCAGAGTAGATGTTTTGGATGATGCAACACTGGGAAACTACCACGAGGCAAGGAAGAGGACATAAAGAACCTTGTGTTTGCTGATACTGATGCACAGGGGCCAAAAGCAACAGAAAGCAATAGAAAGAATATTTTTTCTCCACAGGTGGTTCAAACTGCAGAAAAGATGCCTGGGGCTGGGGTGGGGGGAAGTGGGACAATGCATCCCTCGGCCAACTGAGGTCTCCAGTATGCTGCATAAGGGAGCTTAGGAGAAAGAAAGTTTGGGGCCAAGCCAGAGCACCATTGTACAAAATGGTTTCACTGAGCCAAAATTCACCATGGAACAGCTGGTCATATTTGCTGAATCCCCATACTGTGAAGCAGAAAATACAAGTCTACTGCCTGCCATCTTCTAAGGAAAGCTCTCTGTAAGCTGTTGGCACTGTATTTGTGCTTTGCTCTATCAATTTGCTTAGGTTTCCAGAGGATAAAAAGGGGCAAAGCAAAATAAAACAAAGGTCCTGAAAAGTAAATGGAAGATGTTCGAGAGTTTACAGTGAAGAGAAACCTGGGGGAAGAGCGGAAGGATGGAAAAGGGAAGAGGCTAAAAAGAATCCCTTTGTGGAATCTGATTCATCACACTATTTTGCTGTTAAGGTTATAACAACCTCCTTTATTTTAATATATTCAGGAAATTACTTTATTTCAATCAGAATTGTCTCAGGCTGAAATGACAACTGCTAATGGCAGTCCATAAAACCCAGACAGTCTCTCTGACTCATTATATATATTTATAGGGGAAAGTAGAAAATCATCTATCTATTAGAAGTCATTGCTGTCTCTTGGCCAGGCAAACACTCACCAGAAAGCAGCATGGAAGCATCCTCCAGGAGCATCAGCTTCTCTGGTCTGAGCACAGAATTACTCTGTGGGCCCTGTATGTCATTTCTCTGGTTTTCAAATGACAAGTTATAGCCTTTGCACTCTGCTACCACACTCCTTCAGGATTTGCCTTCAGGAAATACTCTAATAAATGAGTTCGTTAGGAGCATTTTGACAAGAAGAGTATTTTTCAAGTAAGATAACACCTTGTGTTTCAGGGGATATCTGATAAAAAAGAGTAAGAAGATAATTTTCCATCCAAGAAAGTTGATACTCTTTTTAGGAATACTGTCCAGTCTGGGACAAAGATGTGGACTGGACTCGATACAGTGTTTCTATTCTTCCAATAAAGCAATTCTGAAAAAGAGTTAATATAAATTTTCCTAGAGGATATGAACAAAACGCTCACCGAATAACTTTATTTTTCCCTACAGTACTTTACCATTTTCTTCATCTTAGCCCTTTTTGTTAAAGCAACTCTATGAATATTTCAAGGCTGCTAATTACAGAAAAAATGCAAGGTTGTTGTGTCTAAACATGGCCAAACATAGAACAGTGTTTGACTGCAGTAAATCCAAGCAAAAATCACAGAATCACAGAATCAACTAGGTTGGAAAAGTCCTTTGAGATCATTGAGTCCAACCTATGACCCAACACCACTTAGACCATGGCACAAAGTGCCACATCCAGTCTTTTCTTAAACACCTCCAGGAACAGTGACTCCGCTGTCAATAATTACATATAAATTATTTTGCTGTCATCCTGTACTGAAGTACAGCATAAAACTCTAGGTAGATACTGAATCTTCTATTTCAATCTTTTTTTTAAGATAGAGAGTTATTTATTTGAGTTATTAGTCCTTGAAATTATCTTTAAAAGACACTACATAATTTTAAAGCCTTGCTGTTACAATTTTTTGAGGCTTTAACAGGGTCTTGTGGCTGAAAATGCTTCAATACACTAGACAGATTATGCAATTTTTGTTCTTATTAATGCCACTCAATACTGTCTCTCAAAGCAACAGAGAGAATGCCCCTCAGAAAACACAATTTCTGTAGATGTCTAAGAGACCAGAAAAAAGAAAATAAATAGTGTAAGTTGAAAATGAAGTTGACATAAGAACATGTTGACTAAGTGTTTGTGCCTCACACCATTAGGTCACAGCAATTCCTTCAGACAGTTTCAATGTACCTTTATTTGTTTTACATTCTTTTATTAACTAACTATATTAGTGCTGTAGTTTGGGTCATTTATAAAATGTTACCTTCCTCCAGTGCAACTTTTATCACACATATGAGATATTTTACATTTCAAATGCAACAACTATTCAGTCTTTTTTTCCTTTCTTTTCCCCCCCCTTCTCTCGCTTTGGCTTATTACCCAAGATGTGTAGGTTGTTGGGTTTTTTTCCCCTTTCGTCTCAATATATAAATGCAATAATAGAAGTAATTAATGTTTAGCTGTTTAACTTCGATTTTATGCAGAGTAGACATCTGATGATCAAATCCACCCAATGTCTGCAATTAGCGCAACTTGTGCAGCTGCGCTTCCTCTTGCTAGCTGGAATGCTCCTCCCTTTTGCTCTGAACCAATTTGTGATGCACTTGATGTACAATGTTCTATGTACAGCTTTGAAATAGATGTGGGATATTATTCTATCTTCAAGGCCAAAATAGAGAAAGGCTGCATTAAGCATTTAGGTGGGAGAAGGAGAGAGGGAGGGAGGGAGGGAGAGGAAAATAAAATGAAAAGGCAATAACTGCTGATGCCCAGGCTGTATGTGGCACTGGAAAATCATTGTCAGCTTTGCTGTCACTGTCACACTAAACTTCCCAGATGTTCATATCTGGAAATGTCACAAAATGTCATGGCATAAGTTGCTGTATTTTGTTTTCTGTAGAAAGGGTGAACAATAATAAAACAGCCTGGGGAGTGTATGGCTAGCCAGCAGCAGCTTGTAAAGGTCTCAGTAAAACAGCATGTGTGCACATTCTGGAAAAGAAGCAAACATCAGCTTCTTTTCTTTCTTCCTTCTTTTTTCTTTTTTTTTTTTTTTTTTTAAATTAATAACAGTGCTTGAGCTGATAGAAATTTAACATTTAAATTAAACACAAAGAAAAGGCCCTTTTGTAATCTCCAGATCTCAAAGCTGCCTTTGTCCAAGAGCTAAAATGCTGATGTCAGATTAGTTATTGACAGAGCCAGTACAAATGTGTTCCATGTTCATTTATCTTCTGGAATTTGATGTAGTGCTCTACAATTAAAAGCAGAACCCTCTGTGAAATAAGCTCTTCATTGCTGACATCAATGTGGAAGAAAGCTTTGCATTTTAAAGCAAGATCTTTCAAAGCACAGATTTTATCTTCTCCACAAGGTTTGTGGTTTTGAGTGAAGTCCAGGTCAGTTTCTCTCTGTGACATCTTCTTTCTCTCAAATTACTTTCATTTGCTTTTCAGAGAGCAAGACCAACTATACATGCATAAACTCAATGATACACGCTCCATTTAACCATTAAGATTAAGCATTATAAAATGGTATCTGCAGTCTATAGATACAAATAAAACAGCTTTGGATAAAATGATTTTGGCTCCTTTACAAAAGAAAATAAGAAAGGGAATCAATCATCTGTTTTTCTCTGATCAGAGAATTCAATGCAGATCCAGAAGCTACAGTTAAAATCCCTTCCTTACAATCTTGCTCTTGCATGTAATTAAGTTCATTGTAACATGTTAATATTCCAGTGCTGTGACCCACTTACAAAGTCAGAACTGTCAAATGGCTAAAAGTGACCCATTCACTTTCATATCGATTTTTACTAAGTCACTAAGTCTCTGCTGTTTAGTGAATCATGTGCCTCTGCTTTATCCACACAGCATGTGTGAGGCACACACACTCGTGCCTTTTTATAACATATAGCATGACAGCTACTCTAACTACAGAACAGAGGTGGGCACAAGGAACTAATCAAGAATAAATGCGGAGCCAGAATCATTTGTTTTCAAAGATACATGTGCTCCAAGACAGTGACTTATTTCAATGTCTATTTTATAGATGTCAAATGACTCAGATGTCATCATTTAGTCCTGTAGTCCTCAGTACATTAATCTCATGGTCAACTGTAAATTTGTTCACTCCAAATCTCTTTTCATCACACTTTGTTTTATTCTATAATAGTTGGCTCTACTCTTTTTCAGCGTTTTTATCTTTCTTTTCATCCCAAGCTTTTATCAATGTTACCGTGCAATCATGCACTGTTAATGTGCATGCACATGCAATGTTAATATGCAACTTAGAAACATTTAGAAACATTTCAGTTATTCTATTAGATGCTGTGTTTCAAAAGAGAAGTGAACTATTCTGTTTTTTTAATAAAAGCATATCACCAAGTGACAGATTCTGCACATCATTCTGGTCCTTTCTCTTGTCATCAGAGGGCTGAAGATTTTACCTGGAAGCAGTCACTCATCATCCACCATTTCCTGAAACAGGAGGTTTGGCCTCCCATACTCAATTAATACACAGGAATGATTGCCGAACTCCTTTAAAACAAACAATTGACATTATATTCATATATTACAAAGGGAAACAGACCTTCATAAAGGTGAGATCTGTCTCCTTAATTTTTTGTTATTATTATCTCAGTCTTTCCACCTCTTCTTAAATGCTGGGCTGAACAGGAGGCTCTAATTCCACTTAAGAGTTGTTCTCACAACCACTCTGTCTCCTGTACCACCTGGCTTCTCAAATTCACAGTGCAGCTGCCTGCAGTGTTCTCATATTAACCCATTGCTGAGTTGGCCAGTGGGAGGCTGATTAAAGGCACCCGTCCTGATTTATGCATTTGCCAGTTGCAGCACATACATTGCATATCCTTTGCTAAGAATGGGTGTGGAGCCTCTCAGATGGGAGTGGACGCTTGTCCTGAAGTGGATGTGTTTTTTGCAGGATAGAGCAGGCAGAATACACAGTAAGCTAGGGGCCTCCAGCAAAAACAGTGATTAAGAGGCTCCTAAAACAAGCAGCGAACAGGCTTAAAGCCAAACCTCAGAGCTGATGATAAAAAAGATACTTTCACAGAGGTTCAGAAGAGGCAACGCAGAATTCGTTGCACCTCAGAGATCTGATGAAAGCTGCCGGAATCACAGCAGAACAGAATTCACTCAACGATCACAGTAGGCTGAGATGGATAAGAGATATCTGTTGTCAAATCCTTTATTTTAATCCATCTTGACCAAAAAGTACTGAATTTTCTCTGTTTCAAGAGCTTTTAACCTTTAGTGGTTTTGGGCTGTTCATTTGAAAGAACAGATGTGGCCAGATCCCCATGAAAGAATCAACTGAGACTAAGTTGTCAGAAAATACAGGAAATGTCTGTATCACTTCAGACTCCTCATTATAAACTTTTTTCATCTGCTTGGGCTCAGTTACTTTCTCAATTTGCAACTTTCGCAAACACACTTGTGAAAAATTGGGTAGTAGCCACTGTCAATTCTGTATAATGGAATGGCACAATTCTACTCTCCTTTTTTCACCCAGGTACCTCTCTGGAGGACTTGCAGCTGTCTTGTTATACAGACTATTTTAAGGAACGAAAGAGCTATGTTTTGAGGAAGGGATTAGCATCTATCTTCTACATCTAAACACTATACAATGAGACTCCTTGGAAACATGCATAATTCCCACTCATACAAACTTGGAACAGCAAATAATGTCAGCAGGAAAGTGATGCGGCCTTACAAGAGTACTTAGACCACTGGCAGAAAAAAACCCAAAACCAAACAGATGAAAAAGGGTAAAAATAATGCAAGCAGAAACACTGCTAAGAAATAGTTTTGTGTTAATATACCCCATGTAGCAGTAAGTGTTGACATGAGTGTGAAACTTCTAAGTCAACCTCTCATTTTGTTCCAGCTTCTACTATGCTATTTAGTCCCTACCCTGCATAACAGTTAAGATGTTATTTCTATTTTATATTCTAATGGATGTGTAAGCAATAGCTTATTTCATTTAATGAACAATGGAAGCACAGTGATTGGAGTCTCCTCAACATTTCAAGGTATTTCAAAAACTACTGGCTTTTCTTCTTTCTTGTCAATATCTTCTTTAAGGAGGGGAATGACTTTCAGGCTTTTTGTGTACTTGAATACAGTTGTCTCCATTTATTAATATCAATACTATTGAAGTTGCATCTGTCTATATTTATTGAACTGAAAAAGCCCGGAGATATAAAATTTCTAGAACAAGAATTCTTCTCTCTCTAATTCATTTTCAGAATTTGTTTCTTGGTATATAGTATTTACTTCTCTGCATCTCAGATTCTTTGCTTGAGTTGTTACCTGTTCCCTTAAGCTTTCTAACAAATGAAAGTATTGTACGAGTACCTGAGGCAGAGTTTTCTGATAAAGCCAGTCTAATGTGTCCTTTAAAATGAAGGTAGAAAAGCTTCATTCCAAAACACTAAAAGTTTGCAAATCTAGCTAGAGCGCTACATAATATCTTTATAAAACGTTTTCTTTCAAATAAAAGGACTGTTTTTTGAAGACAAATTTGACATTTTAAACTCCAGAAAGTAACCTAGAATCTTACTTCTCATTTCTTAGACTGGAAAGTTCCATTTTTGATTTAAAATACCATGTACTGGATGGGGGAATTTATCTATAGTAAAGCAATGCAATAATACACAAAACTGAAACAGTATTAAAGAATTATTTCATTCTATTTCAAACCAAGAATAGTCTAATATCATGGAAAATACTAAAAAAATTTGAATTTTTATCCCAATTTTGGACATTATTATTTTTAATGCACTTCTGTTTTTTAGAAGGTCAAACAATTATTTTTCACTCAGATCTTTCTCTAGCTATAGAATCTTTAAAGGGCTCCCAGTCCCATTTCTCAAATCCTTTTGCATATTACATTTTTGGATGAGTAGATGATGACCAAATCTCAATATTATCTGCAGCTGTCCCTTATCAAAATCTTTGTTCTAAGAGGACAGTAAAGGCAATATAGTTCCTTTAGGCTCTTGTTTTATTGTTTACAATACTTAGATCTTTTTTTTTCCCACCATGACTGTATAACCTTATTGCCTGCTTCAGCCCATAGTGGCATACAACATGTTAATTCATAAGAAACATTCCTGGTAATGTGACAGATCAACACGAACTACTTGCACTATCATTTTTGAGGTATTAGTGACTTCCATTTTAATGAATTTCTAGGTACCATGCTTTCAATACCCTTTTGTGTTCCTGCACATGTGTAGGGTAGGTAGAATTATACAACAGGAACTGATCAACTCTGATTCAATCTTCAGTCACGGAAGTCCTACAGAAAATATTAAGGATCCCTGGCAGGCACTTCTTGCTTTTGGCTCTTCCTTCTTTTGCAAGATGTTATAAACTGAGGATAGCCTGCGCTATTTCTTGAAAGGGCTATAGCTGAATATATTATTGAAAGCCTGTACAACTTTGTATTAAAAACATGCCTTCAAAAAGATTCCTTTCTGTCCAGGAGAACTACAGCTCTACTGTAGGTTCCTGTGACCTAAAAATTTCTCAACAAAATGAGAGCAAAATCCTATAGTCTCTTTTTCTTTTCCCTTCTTTAATAGTAAAGCTATTTATTTTTCTACAGAGACTGGTTAGAGACACCAAACCAAATGCCAGCCTCCCACATGGATGCATATTTAACTGTAGTCTTGGGGTCACTGCGACACATCCTGTGCTCAGCTCAGTTATTCAGCAGAAGCCATCTGCTCCAGCCCTGAGCTCCCCTAGACTAAAAGTGGTCAGAGCTGGGATCCAACACCGTTTTGGACAACATATGCTGGAAGGCTCCATTACCTTATGAGTGTGAGATTAATCTGTGGATTCCTCGCTTTTCAGATGACAAGCTTTATTTAGTCGTTGTTACTGACAATTCAGACACGTGCTTTTCATAATCTAAAGCTTGAAGTGAATACAGAGCTTCTAGTTTTATGCACTTCAGGTCACTGTTTTACGCTGCAACTTAAAACAGCGCTACCTATGGTTTTCTCCTTAAAAATTATATTTAAGGTTATCCTATACTTCACTTTAATCCCTCACACAGCTGCAATATGACACTTGTAACAGTACATTTACTCTTTTGTTTCTTATTTAGAAAGAGGCCTGAATTCCCACGTTTATATATATAATAAAATCATAAAGTAGTGGAAAAAAATATGTAGGTCACTAAGAAAATGCAAGATCTACAGAGAATAATACTGGGATTTTTTTTCCTCCCCTTTTTTTTATTGGGCCATTCATCTCAGTAAGACTAGTGGAACAAAGACTGTTGAAGCAGTAAACTGGTCTCAAGAATCCATCAATTTAACTGGAATGCACAGTCTCTTCCTAATGAATCAAACAGGAAAAAAAAAGTCTATAATTGATACACATTTCCCTACCTTTGACTACTCTAACACTGCATTTGTTTGAACAACGCTTGAGGTAAGGATAAGGATAGTCTTTGCCACTCCCTGATCAGGATCAGCTCCTCAGCTCTCACAGATCACATTAGGTCTTCACTTCATCTTTCTGTTGTCTCATTTTCACCAGATACCACAGTGTCCCAGGATGTGTTGCAGGCTGATGTCTGTCTGCCATGTGTCTCTTCGCATTTCTCAGGTGGAGTTCCGAGAGAGAGTTAAGTAAAATCGGGCTCTGCTGGCCCTGCATCCACATAGCAGCAATTTCTGGTGTCTTTGCCCAGGCAGATTGACTCAAACAGAGAAGAGGCCATGACCTTTCCATTTCATTCTTCCTCACTGCCATGACGCAGCCAAGCTGTCCTATTCATCAGAGCATTTAAGTGTGTTTTTAGTTATATACATGCTTTGCTGAGTCTTAGCCTCTATAATTATGGAAAAAATCAACAATTGCTTAGAATACAGTTGTATTTTCGATAAATGTCAAAGGCATTTCCCACCCTGGATGAATGCTCTTTAAAGTGTCAAATAAATCTAAAATAAATACACACTACTAGAATGCACAAAAAAAAATCAAATACATTTGTCTTCAACTAGAGCAGTTACTCCAATAAAATCAACATTCTGGTCCTTTCACTTGCCTTCAGAAAGTGGTTTTTTTTCATCTGTGCAAACTTGGGAAATTACCAGAAAAGGAACCATTCTTATAGGAAAAGGAACCATATCTTACATTGTATCTTCTTTCCTGACATTCTTAGTTCACATAGGTAACACAAAATACGTCACTGAATGGAAACTAAGGTCCATGCAGGACAGGGAAGGAGTTCTGCTTTACAAAATAAATAATACCCTTTTACGTCTATTACCTATTCCTACAGGGGAAAAAAAGTAAACTGTCCCCACCCAGCCCCCCCCAACATACTCAAGGAACCCAAAACAAAACTAAAGAAAAACCAACACCCAAATGAATTAGTGAACGGCTTTTATTTACATCTCAAAGGAAAAAAAATAAAAGCAGTAAGGTTTCACACTTTTGAGCCCTTAAATGCACTCTGTATGACGTCACTACGGTCAATGTTGTGTTGAAGTTTCACTGACCTAGTGAAAACTCATGCTTTTAGATTTAAAATATTCAATTTCCACATTTTCTTTTTTCCACCCAAGGACACTGTATTACACAAAACATGGAAAGCATCTCATTGTTTTCAACAGTTGAAAACTCAAATAAATGAAGCTGTTGGTTACACTCATCCATTGGTGTTAAGAAGTCATATTGTGGCTATCCATTACTCGCCTTTTAGAAGCACTTAGCAACACAACCCTCATTAAATTCTTCATCAGATTTTCTTCTAGCATAAGCACTGTTTCATTCTACAGTTCAAAATATCATTGCAGTAAACAAACACTTTCAAATATTTTTAATTACCTCTGACTTCCAGAGGATTTCAAATCAATCAATACATTTAAGAAGTATGTAAAAGTGCTGAAAGTCCTATAGGCAAAAATAGTTATTTAGGAGAGATGTTAGCTCATATAAACTACACAGAATTTTCACATACCTAATAGAAATAGCCTTCAGGCAAAAATACTCTTCTGTTATTCCATGGAGAGTACTTAAACTAAAGGTAGAGATCATTAGGTGACAACTAAAAATAATTTTTTCTTAAAGTGATATTTCACTATGCCGAGTTATAGTAATATATTACACCTGTAACTTTACTTTCAAAGAAACTTCTTGAAAAGGAAAAATGTGCAATAGTACCACATTAATAAAGGTCATTCACTTCTCCATAAAGATAAATTTAGCAAATCAACAGAAGTCTTATCTTCTCTTACAACCACAAGGAGTTAATGACAAGGAGAAATACATGGACCAGATCGTGTTTAGTTGATTCAACAGAACCGCATTACATGATTTCAAAGGTACCAGAAACCAGGAGCTCAAGAAATTTTAGAGGGTGCTGGGAACATGAAATATATTCACTCTGCTGCAAAAGCTTATTGATGAAAAAAGACTCAAGAGTTTCCCAGTAAAAATTTCAATTCTTGTTGTAGTAGAGAGTCAAATACCACCATGTAAATTAACTGAGATTAATCAATAATCAAATGGTATTTCCCCCTTACGAGAGCAGGGAAGAAATGGTCTTCAGTCAAGGTAGAATCAGTAAATAAGCAGACTTTCAAGTACACCAAACACTGAGACAATAAAATATCAACAGTGGGGTTACTCCAAGGGCCAGACTGCCCCTGAAGCATACTGGACAAAGCAGGTACCTTGAACATGCACAAAAGAGATGAGATAACCAGAAGCCAAGCTCCTCTACCGGCTTAAAATGTATCAAGCTCTTACCCACCTGCAGCCTGGCATTGGTCTCTTAGAAACTGATGAGAGAGAGGGAACCAGCTGTAAAACTGGGCATAATCTTTACATGCACTGAGAAGAAATGGATGTCTGAGTCATTTTGTGGAATGATCTCATTTGTCACTAGTACATAAATCACAGTAAAATAAAAATTCCAAAGGGAACAATTCCCTTTGACCCTGCAGTCAGAGCTTGGGAGGGACCCATCTGCTACCACAACAGGTGAATGACAGTTTTGTCTTCATGTTTCCCTATGATTCCCACCAGTCAAAGTGACTCAGGTGAAAAAAAAAGAAGGAACAAGGGTAGTGACTGTCATCCAACAATCTAAATCCAGATGCACCAGCTTGAAAATCATAAAATGTTGCTTATCATGTCAACAGCAATGACAAGGCTGTATGCACCACAGAAAGGAAGGAGGTGGGTTGGTGGGGAAACAGAAGGAGCCTAACCACAGGTAGTCACACTCCACTTACCTCAGCGCTCTTCTCAGTTGTAGCTCTTGATCTTAGTTTTGTTGCTATATCCTAGCATGTACTTTTTTTTTTCCCTCCTGAATGTAGCAACACATGCAGCAAATAATCTGTGGTCATCCAGATCAAACAACTTCTGCAGGGTTGCACAGCGGCTGAGGATACTTAAATCCTTACTGTACTGGATCTAGTGTATACAGAAGAATAACCTGTGTAGTCAATCTGACATCTTTAGCCAGAAGCAGAGAAAAAGACTTTTCCTTTACCAAAGGATGCTCCAGAATCACTTAGGTATGTCATGTGGTACACTAATGGCCTGATTACCACTTGTGGCTTAAAATTTAGTGAATAATTATAATTAAATGTTCCTTTTTATCACAAAATTAAAAAAAAAAATAAAAACACAAACAGAAGGCTACCTTTAAATCATGGCAACATTACCTTTAAGATAATGTGAAACAAGTTACTTAGTTCTACAGACCACTCCTCAGGACAATTCATTTGTCAGACTGGGAAAAGACAAAAACAAAGGGTATAAACATTCCCCTCAGTAATGTTTTCAGAAGAGTTTCCATATGGTAGGATATTTATCTACATGCACTGCTATTTATCTCCCTTTGAAAACAGCACCCATTGCCTCGCTTATGAAGGCTTGTGCATTAACTTCACAAAGAGCATAAAAATTTTCAAAATACAGATTTGAAGAGACTCTAGAACCTAGTGATTTCATATGTCTCAAAAAAAAAATCATTTTGGCAGAAGAGAGTTATTTTCAGGAAGGTTTGGAGACTGTTTTCTGAAAGCCATACTGAATTGCTAACTAATTGCAGTCACATTATTTGCCATATCATCAATGGTGAGCATTTTATGGCTGGATGCAACTAGATTAATATCAATTAAAAAGATGAGGGCTTTCTTATCATGTATTTTTATTTAGTCTGACAGCTGCTTTCTGAATGGCACAGAAGAGTGCCTATGAAATAATAAACCAAGTGAATAAATAATAATAATCAATACCTTCTCATATATTCTTTAGCTCTTTTATAGGTGATGTACTTCAAAAAGGAGGCAGTTCAAAGACAGAGTTTAAATTCTGCCAGTTGTCATGCTTGAAGTTCCATCCCAAAACCAAGCAATCTGTACTGTCTGTACTGAAACACAGCATACTGAAAGCAAAAGAATGAGGAAATATTGCTAGAAATTACCAGGTATGAGTATAGAGCTATCACTGCAAAGCTGAAAAGAGGTTAAAAAAAGAAAGAAACAGAGAACTGTAAGGACAGGAAATACTGGAGGAAGGCTGACACTGCCTCTGCCTTTTCCATCTAGCTTTTTCCTGTTTTTTTGCTTTCCTGTGATTGCTGTACCTTTTGAGACCTTTGGGATAAATAATAGCCACTTAAACAGCCTCTTTGTGTGTCCTGTAAAGTAAATAAACATTTAATCAACCCCAGATTTGTCACAAAACATTAACATTGCTTTTATGATTAGGGTTGCACTTCAAAGCTCTTTCAGTAACTGAGATGATAAAGCACTGCTGCCACTCACCAAGCAAGACATACTTCAGCACTGCACGAAGCTTCATCCCAACTCATGTCGTGCCGAGCTCGCCAATATGCTTATGCTGGACTGCTTTGCTAGGCAGGAATTCTCAGGCTTTTGTTCCCACATTTTTTTGTTGAACTTCCAGTTCTGGTTGACCTTGCTACTGACACCAACATTACAACACTGGCAAGACAAGGAAGATGAACTACAAAGTATTTGCACAGTAGATAACAAATAAGGGAAGTTGTAGAGTTCCCTAAGCTTGCACAGAGATCTTCTATATCAACTCCTCTTAAACACAAATGAAGTTGACAAGATTGATTCTATGGCCGTCAATTAAATTTTTGGTTGTGGCTGCCTACTACAATCCCCAGTAGAACATGCTAGTCTCTTGACAAGAAATCCAGAAGTTACAACATGAAAATCTTTTAAAAATCAATGGCTTTCTATGTTTCTGATCAGTTGATGTTTTAGGTTTGTTCTTTGTGTGTAGTTTGTTTTGGGGTTTGGGGTTTTTTTTATTTTCTTTCTTGTATAAAGAAAGTAAATTTTTTTCTTTTTGGAATTGAAGATGAGGACACTGTTGCAGTTGGGTTTCTGGCAATATTAAAAGTATATTCTGCATGGAACTGAAGAACTAACTCCAATATGACAGAAGTAGGAAAACTTCTTTGGGTTAATGCTAGAAATGCAACCTTCCAGTACAGGTGGAATACCAAATACAATGACGTCTTCTCAAGACATAAAAGAAACAAAGATTTGACTCTCCATACAACTAAGCAACATGATATACAATTACTGCAAGAAAAGAGCTATGGAATGCGAAAAAATAAGTCACTGTAAAACTTTGGTGCTGCTTTTGCCATATTTTAATGCTACTTTCCTTGTTTATTTATAGAAAGCAACTGTGAAAATGCACTACCCATTTATCAATGTGCAGATTGTTTTATGACTCCCAAGTAAAAGAACATCCTAAGCTTAGCTAGTGAACAAATAAGCAAGCCTGGATTTCTTAGGGTCCATCATTTTTAACTGTCAGAATAATTTAGGAAAGGTACTGCAACTTTCACACTTATCATACCTCTACCTTTTCAAAAATATGTACAAGTCTACAACAAGCTGCTTAATTTCTTTCTCACTTTAGGCTTAATCTGCTGAAAGCAGCTTTAGTGCCTCCACCCCTAGCTGATAAGTTGTATACTTCACTTTATTAATTAGAAATATTTTGGAGGCCATCACATGAGCAAAACTACTGTCGAGTGCCAAATCTTTTGACAAAGCTTCCTATCTTCACACGCTTTGATAGTTAACTCCCTGAAAGAATAAAAGAACTACAAAACCTCTTCCAGAATATTTTATTAAAGCGTCATTAATAAGCGAGATATGCCATGCATGACAGTTTTGTCCTTCTTCCTTACTAGGTGTGTTTCCAGTCTATGCACGATACCTACATCTCTTCTGAATCTAAGGTGTCCCAACAGCCAACTCACACTAAGTTTTTAGATTTTCCTTTAACCCTTCCTTTCAGTTCTCTCTCTTTAGTAACATGATCTTACAGTAATATGGTGAAGTTCTTGCGATTTCAAGAACATTGCTGGTCAAACACTGCTTCCAGAACTTAATCATGTATTTTTAAGGAAGAGTTCAAATGGTGGGCCTGCCTAACCTCCAGCTAAGTAAACGTTTTTCAATTCCTGGTCAAATGGTATTTATAACTTTTTTTAACAAGTATTCCTACAATTTCGTTCAACTCTTCTGAAAAGCTTCAGTGACAAATTATGAACTTGGAAGTAGGGATCAAGTATGCAATGATTATGCCTAAATTAAAGTGATAGGTTAGCTAAGACTAGCTGAGCTCCAGTCTAGTTAATCTTCTATAATCAATGAAAGAAATAGGCACATAAGAAATGTGTTTCATTTCATCATAAAGATGTGAGATGTTTGCCATTGCTTGATGTAGCTGCTTCTCTGCATTGGGTAAAAGAAGTGAGTGAGACACTTTGGGTGAGATGATTAGCTTTAAGCACTTGGTGGGTGAAAAGAATCTCCATTTACATGTCTGAAAAGGAAGAAAATGTGGCCCCAGCTGATAGAAATATGTTCTAGGAAAACCTGAATTTAAAATGTGAGCTTCTCTTCAGTGCTATCAGGGGCGAGAGCTTGAAACTAAATTACATTGATTAAAAAATTGATTTATAACTTGTAACTGTACAGATCAAGTTGCCCTTTTTAAACACCAAAGAATTACTGAACAAAAAGCCGTAATGCCATTTGTTCTACTGGCACGTCCAAGTCTGTTGTGTATGAACCCCACATTGAACAGTCGGCCCTAAGCTGTAACTCAGACTGGTGCCTTCAGGGGTTTCTCCTGCCAGCTAGATCTCTTGCCAGTTAGCTCTCTTCCATGAATTTGCCATTAATGTAGCTCTACTCCGGAAGTGCTATGACATGATACAAATGTATTACTAAGTCTTCTGAAAGACAGTAATAAATAACATAACAACATATAATTCAAATCTGGGATCTTAACACTGAAAAAGGCAATGATCACTTTTGACATGAACCCATAGTATGAAAAAATCTGAATCTGAAAATCTAACATTTGTAAAAGACACCAACACACTAAAAAAGGCAAGAGCTAGAACATTTATTTATCAATTTTGAACATCAGAGAAAATAAAACCAATGTGAAACAAACAGGGACACAGAATATCACATATGAGAAGACCAGTCAAAATCAAAAAAATTTATTTTTAAATAGTATTCATTCTCTCTTCTTTGTGTTTGCAGGAAACTGCATAATCTAAAAGGAAAGGCTAATCAGATGAAAAGATTTATAAAATATGTAATCTCATGTATGTCACTACAGTCACAAAAATCTACACCAGTAAAGAACAAACCTATTACCTTAAGGTCTGCAATTTAAATTTTGCATTTCCTGTAATCCTTTTGAACTGTCTTTCAGTCAGTGTTCAGTAACCTGTATTGAAATATCCACAATTTAACAATGCTGAAAGGCTCTCAGACTTGCACCTGGTCAGACATCTCCCCTCCCTCTCTTTAGAAATCCACAAAATTATGCAAAATCACCATGTAAGTATAAAGCAATACACATTCAGCTGAAGGTCTGGCACAATATAGGGGTAGAGCTCAGCTACATTTTTAGTACAAGAAATCCATCCAAAATCACAAAAGGTAGAATTTTGACAGGAACTGACAGAAATTTGTGCTTAAAGATGTAGGATGATTTGAACAGCCTGCACCATGTTCCCTATACATAAGTTTATTTGACAGAAGATAGAAAAACTGAGCCCAAAACCCAGTTAAGAAAATACCACAAGAGAAATCCCATTTCTACAACTTTGTACCATCACAACAGGCACAGCAAAATTGCCCAAGATGAAACAAATCTTTGAGAAAGAACTACTCATCATGATTAAATAGGGCTCCTCGACATGGAAGGTAAGTATGCTGACAAAGTAATGCTAGGGAAGGAAAGCAGTTGTTCATGTTGCATCTCTTCTGCGACAGGGACAAGCAGCCTGAAAGGCTGTTCTTTTATTAGGGTTAAACTCAGTAACAGCAAGAATACATGAATTCACAGCAAGCCTGCTCTAGAGTACAAAATCAAGATAAAAAATGAAATCACAACATATCCCTTTCCTTCAGTTGGAGAGTCGGGAAAAGTAATGGTGAAATAATATTATCAAAGTCAGATCTAATGTGAAACAGAATCTGACAGATCTGAGATGATACATCAAGGCAAAGCAGAAAATAAATGCAGTTTCTTTGAAAACTGATGAAAATGTACAATAGTTTTTAGTGTGGTGGTTGATCCTCAAAGGTATCACCACCAGCTACTGAGCAATTCTGGTCTTATTCCATTTCCTGGTCCCAGCTCTCAGATGGGAGATTTTTGTGACAGAGGAAGAGCTGACAAGACAAGATGAGCATTGAATCACCAATACTTTGTACTCCAGCACTCTCAAACAGGCAGAGATTGTGTCCTCAGCAGCAAAAGTCAGTGGGGGTTCAGGCTGCTCTGCCTGAAGCTCTGCTTCCTGTGGTCCTCAACAACTGACCTCTCCTTGCCAAAGGCTGCCAAAGTGATGCTCAGTACAGCCCTCGATTCATTCTCTCTTTAATTGTCTCTGCTTCCCGAAGCTCAGTCTTTGATGTGTCCCACACTTCAGGGGCTGTAAGCAGACTCACACAGTACTACACTCTCTGCTCTGGCTGAAGGCTACTTCTTGCACACAGAGATTGGTTCTGTGACCATCAGGTTCCTTTATACTAGTACAGCAACCTAAAGAAACCTTGATGTAACTGAATCATAATGGCTTCTTGCTACTGGCCTTTTGCAGAAGTAGATTTATTTAGTTATTTGTCCCTCAGCTCCCCAAAGCAGGGCATTAACTACCATCCATGTTCCCAAAACCTTTTCTGACTCATCACGAAAAAAGGCATGGGCTGTACTGCCATGGGCTTCTGTTCATAAATGAGGCATCACAGCACCTAAAGGGGAGAAAATCTCAATGTTGCATGATTCAGACCAATCAGATTAACTTTGAAAAGTTCATTATTGCATTTGGTACTTTTAAATGTCACAGCGGATGGTTTGAGAGAGTATTTCCAGCAGCCTCATCCACAGTCCTAACATGCCTTCTGCTATGGTTTTTCCTATACTTGCTCATATCCTTCAAGGCTGTGGGATTCAGTATCTACCAAAGGTAAAGCTGATAAAGTTAGGAGAGTTTCAAAAAGCAACAAGGAATGTTCTTACAGCCTTGGTAATCGCAGGGAACCATAACATGGAAGATTTGAATTTAGATCTTGGGAAAGGGTATCTTGCCTCTACCTGAGATAATATCTCTTAATCTTTGAAAAGAACAACACGAATAATATTCTACTTTACAACAAAAGTAAAGGCACAGCACCTCACTGTTCTTTTTAAGAAAACTATCCAGCAGCAGCAGTGCAAATAGTAGGAACAGACTTGGTTAATAATTTATCAAGCTTTCAGAAAAAAGTCTGAAAACCTCCTGCTAACATCCTTATGATCTCAAGTTTTGGTAAGAGAGACGTACCAACTACCCTGCTGCTTGCCACTGTAATTCAAAGGGTTTTAGTACTTGCGCTCAATTGAGGGAAACTCTAGTTTTAATGTGAAACTTGCAGCAATCAATATAATGTGCATTACAATACATGGTCTGATTCAAGTGACAGGACACTTTTTAATGATCTCCCACTGTGTATCACTTCTATGTTTTATTGTTGAAATGTTATCTCAGTACCAGTAATTTCACCTGGGAAAAAAAAAAAAGGAGAAGATTGCTTTTGTTTCTGCCAGTATCAGCTGCTTTATTTCAGCATTGTCTATGTAACATTTCCAGTGAGTTCCACCTTCCCCACAGAATGAAAGGCAAGGATGTATGTTAAATTATGCTATTAATTTCTCAAAGTATGCATTAAAATAAGCCAAGGAGAGAAAGATATCCAAACCCACAACACAAAAAAACGACACCCAGAGCAACCCACAGATAGATGACAAAGTTTCTATCATTGCCACCTACATAGTTCTCTCTCCCTTGGAACTAAAGTCTAATGACCAAGAAGCATCTACGTCTATTTCTTTTAGCAAAGCAGCAATCCCTTTCTAGACATTTTTATCGTATGATGCTAATGTTTGCTATTATTCTTTGAAGCCACACCAGAACTGCTCTCTGATGACCTAATTTCCCTAATCTATCCTTACTGAAGAGGAAAAGCTAAAAATTAGGGAAGTGAGATAAGTAAAATCATGTAGTAAGTTGCCTACGTTTCCTGATTTTTTTTAATATTATGTATTTACTTAGGATTGCATAAAATGCCATATTCTTACAGGACATCTCCATTCTTACACAGAGAATAATATATTCAACTAAGTGTCTGAAAATCACTAGTTAAAATCAAGGTTTTATCTGCACTTTAATTTATACATCTCAAAATTAACTCAATTTGGGTAAAAATTATTTCTTTCTCTCAGAGATTCATAAACAGCCATACAGGGCATTAGATGATATGGTCAGCCACAAGGGCCACGGTACACCCAGACGTAGAGTGCAATTTTCTTGACTCTTAGCTCTAGCCTACAGTAGAGATGTTACAAACACTAATGAAAGCCAAATGAGAGAAAAATTTACAATGACTTGAAGGAGGGGAAAGCACTAGTGCTAGTAGATCCTTGACAGTACCATGTTACAGCCCAGCAATATTTCTCCTTACAAATAGTCTGCAATATCATGGAGAGTTATAACCTGCACAGAAAAAGATAACAGTATTAAGAATACAGAGAAGAGACTAAAAATACTTATGAAATAAAAAGATAAAAG
Source organism: Platysteira castanea (assembly GCA_013397175.1). Classification (NCBI taxonomy): domain Eukaryota; kingdom Metazoa; phylum Chordata; class Aves; order Passeriformes; genus Platysteira; species Platysteira castanea. The sequence continues at coordinate 739,562 of VYXC01005348.1, forward strand.
CATTGTCTGAGAAGTAAAAGGCAAAAATATCCAAGCCCTCTAAAAGACTGGTAAATTCTTGTCTTACAGGAAATATCTAATTCATCTTCAACCATCATAACTTGGTGATTGACTAGGAAAGAATATAGAGAATTAAACTAGTGGCTGATGTGTTACCAATAATGTCCTCATGTCATGAGTATCTATGAAAAATCATCCTGGAATCAAAGAACAAAACACCTATAGAGTCCTGTGGGAAAACAGCATGGGTAGCCTGAGATCCTAACTTTTTCAATGACCATGCTTTTCCAGCTGGCTGACCAGAAAGATGTACAGATCACGAAATAACTCATCTCTCTTCCTTTTCCGTCTTTCATGAGCAAATCATTTTTCCATTTTAGTTTCCATAAGGGTGCTAATGGAAACCCATATTGGGCTAAACAAATGATTAAGGCTAATGGATTGCTAATGCACATTACTAGCAGAATTTTATGAAAGTCAAACTCTCACATTCATATATGCACAAATAGTTGAAAGTAGATGCAGAGAGAACATTAACAGTAGAGACTGATTTCTGTGCATGAATCTAAGGGAAGTTACTGGGGAGAAGAAAAGGAAGACAGTGACAGGTATGAAAACAGTCAAAATGGGCATGGCAAAAATGCAACTTTGTTACATATTTATAGCAGTGTGCTACTGTGGAGTGACTTCTGTTTCTACATCTACATTTATCTACTTCCAGTGTAACACTGACCAAAAAATTAGTTATATCCTGCTTTAAGTATTAGAAAACCATGAGATGTTCTCAGGTGTCTGTATGGAGCTGCAGACATATTCTGCTGATTTGTCTTGAAAACCAGAATATATCAGTCCTGTTCGCTTCAGTAGGATAAAAGTTAAAGAATCTGTAGGGATTTCAAGCACAGTATTTTGCAGAGAAAATACAGACTCACAGACAGCTCTGGGAGCTTTCAATTGAACCCGTTCTGCCTGATAGTTAAAGCTGTGTTTAAATCAGTGCTGAAAAAGATTTCCAAAAAATGAAAGAAGGGGAATTTCTGGAAAGGCCATAGCAAGTATTTATCGCAGTAGCTTTTGAAAGATAGCTATTGTACTGTCACTGGAAAAAAAATTACATTTATTGCTAAATCACCTCTCTGGATCAAGAATATATTTTATGCTAACCACTTGCCCATACTGAAGCAGTAATTAACCAAGAAACATAACTGAGACCCTGTGTTACTGTAATGGACAGAATAATTGAACAAAACAAATTACTTCAAAACTGGAAAAAATAATAAGCATTTCTGTACCATTTTTTCATGACAAGAAGATAGGAGAAGAGTGATTGACTACATAAGTGGCCTTTAACACTTTGTTTTTATGCTTGATACTTTATGCCTGTTTTGTCAGCTCCTGCTGAAATACCAACTGGACATTCTTTTTTTTTTTTTTTTTTT
>VYXC01005348.1:741016-778065 GCA_013397175.1 Platysteira castanea
CTTTCTTTTTAAATGTAACAAAATTCCCAGTGAAAAGTCCACACAGTAAAGTTTTCAATATGAAAAAAGTGTATTCAAACTTTCACAAATGTTGCAACAGCATGTACTGAAATATATACGTCACAAACAGTGTAGAATATACATTCTTTAGCACATGCATGCAACATCCATTGAACCATTCAATGCTTAACACGCTTTATCTCTCACTAAGCTGCTGTGTTTAGACAGTATGATGAGAGATTAACAAGATGAATTTCTATCATGTTATGTTTGTGTCATATTTTTATGTCATTAAGGTGTAGGTGGGTTATATTTAATTTATTGAGGTCTTAAAAAATAAATTTCAATTATTTGAAATACGTAAAAAGAAAAGGAAATACAGTCTCAATTAATAACATTGTCATTTTAGGGTTCTGTGTATGGTTCATGGATTTGACCCCTTTCTAACTCCTTGGTGGTATAAAACCACTGCAAATGCAGGGTACATTCTCTTAAGAGAAGGACCACTACTTTTGGAAATCAGAAACAGCTCACTTTATACGTCAAATTCACCTTTTTCATCTTTATAAGGTGAGAATTTTCACCATCTTACTTTCCTACTGGAAACACCTTTGAGGCCTGTTTTTAAATTAGTATCTCATTCTGGTTTTAGTATTCCCCAGATATGACCCTTAGTTATAGAATCATAGAAATATAGAAAGGTTTGGTTTAGAAGGAGCTTTTAAAGATCGTCTAATTTCAACCCCCCTTCCATGGGCAGGGAGACCTTCTACTCATCCAGGATGGTCAGAGTCCCATCCAGCCTGGCCTTGAACACTTCCAGGATGGGCATCCACAGCTTCTCTGAGCAACTTTTTCCAATGCCTCACCCCTCTCAGAGTCAAGAATTTCTTCCTAATATCCAATCTAAATATACTTTCTTTCAGTTTAAAGACACTAGTCCCCCTTCTGCTTAGAGCAATGCACAAATACCAGTCAGGTTTTACCCAGAACCTGAATGAAAATCTCTGAAATGTGAGCTAGAACGGCATTCCTTTGTTTTCTTAGGTGCCACTGTTCTAAGTACATGGCATATAACCTCTTCTGTATAATGTTCTATTAAGATACGCTGCACAGTTCCTGAACATACTCTGTGTTTATTTCAATTAATTTTTTTTAATAATGACTAGAGGATAATCTTTCCTTCCATTTGGGAAAAATTCTCTTGCCAAGTTACACAAATTGTTATGAGATTTTTATTAAACTCCTTGCATAATATATATGATATCTCATTAGATCATTTTAGCTCTGAGTAATACAGCAGTTTAAGGTGTTTGCTCCTAATTATCTTTTAACAGAGCAGCATTTTCTTTCAGGATATTCAGTATCAGTAATAAGGTACAGGCTTTGTCCCAGCTGTGTCTTCTGTAATAGCCATCATCTGTTTGGACCCATAATCCTGTGTTTTTTCAGAAGTCTGTATTTGTTCCAAACAGATCCTTCTTTACAGATCTCTCTGCCTCTGACCCAGAGGCTGCAGTAGTAGTGCCCATCTGACCTTCTTGCTGAGGTTTGTGCCATAATTTCCACAGCAGTGTTAAGCTCAGCAGTCCTCAGATGTGACTTTATGTGGTTCAAGCATTTCACCTGAATACCCATTTGAGCAGTCTAACTAGCACTTTGATGGTTATCTACTGTTTTTGATACGATGTTTCCTGGCATGATAAAGTTATTTGACTTTATAGCTTCTGTGGTTTGACTCAAATGCCAAACCTAACCATTTAGTTTTAAAACACAGTCCTAATTACAGAGATGGATAGTTGAGGAAGAGGGTGAAATCCTACTATGACTACTGGCAGCATGTTCAGACTGTGAGATTTTTAAACATGATGCTTTTCTTTCAATAGAAAATGCTTAATGATTGGTACAACAACCTTCCCAAAAGCAGAAGATGGTGTTTCCAGACAGCGGGCACACTAATGTCTTTTGGATAGGGTGGATTAACTGCAGTCTATTAAGGGACAGCTTGGGTCATGTTAATTGAACCTTCTGAAAAGTTTTATTGAAGTTTTGGGAGCTTGGGATTTTCCTTTCCTTGTAGGTAAATGTTTTTATTGTCAAATTCTGAAAGATTTGAAAGGATCAGAGACCTACAAAGCAAAAAGAATGTAAACTTTAAAACTGAAGATGAGAATAGAAATTTTCATCTTTCACTGCAATAATATGGTAATTTGTTTTTATTTTAAAAGGATTCATGACTGAATGTGCCAGACATACAAAGAGGACAAAAAAAAAGTAAAAAGTTGTTGACTTCTTCATAAATTCTATTGTAGATATAACAAAGATAGAGAAAACAGATGAGATGAAACTGAATAAAGGGTCTTAAAGAAATACATTCTGGAATGATCAGTTAGAAGTCAACCAGTTCCTTCTCCAGATGTCTTGCACATAATAATCTGATCTCTGCCAACCTGGAGACTAAGAACCCAGCATAAAACTTAGAAAATAGCATTTCCACGTGTTCCTGTTTAGGTTATTTATCTATCTATCTATCTATCTATCTATCTATCTATCTATCTATCTATCTGTCTATCTACCTATCTATCTATCTACCATCTAATTTGTGCTCTGTTCTCTGCTGGAGGCAAAAGCAAATCTTGTAGAGGATCACTACAAAGTTTATGACTCACTCGAGTCCTACTTGTAACAATGTAAGCACAAAACTCATTCAAGTTTAATGACAGAAATTTTAGTAAGAAAATGCAGACCAGAATGCACATTAGTGGTAAATTTACGTGGCTTGTTAATTGTAATAGTTCAATTTCTACATATTGCTAGTGGAAGATTAAGGCCACAACATTTAAATTTTCTATCCTGTTTTCACAGATCACTTCTGGAAAATAATTAAAAATAAACCTCAACAAAACCACTGTGGCTGTACCAGAATATTTATAAATTTTTCAGGTGGAAAATCTGAAGATAGGGTTTTGTGTGCTGCTCACCAACAATGTGAAAGTTCTTATGTCAAAAGTCACTATTTGGCAGCTCCTCCCCACTCCAAGCTTTAGAGTTTCCTAACAAGCTTGTTAAAGCATACCAGTAAATTAAGCAACCTTTTCAAATGTTCCCATGACCAAATAGACCATGTATAGAACTGAACTGTCACCTCCCTGAGCCAAGATGTTACAACCATTCTAGGTACATTCCTAAAAAGCAAATTGCTGTTCCCCTGTCAAACTGAATGATGTCATCACCCCTTGCTCTTCTTTTTATTAATAATTTTCTGCACTTCAGTATTATTTACAACTTCTTTCAGTCTCATACAGTCTCAAAACACAATTAACAAATTGTATGCCTCTTCAAGAGCATTAACAACAGTGTTGGCAGATAATGTGCTGTCCCTCGGTTCCAGGTGGCACAGGAGAAGGGAAGGACTGCTGAAATCTGTCTTTTCAACTGGCAAATTGCATGTACAGCTTTGGGATCACTCTGCTGTACACCAGCTGGCAAATATAGAATGAGAGAGAAGCAGAGCTTTACTCCACAAAAATATCAAGGTTTCAAAATCTTCCTACATTCAGCACAGGAACTAACCCAAAATCTTAAAATAAACTAAGGCAAAAATACTGAACAGAAAATAGTCTTGAGACCTGCACACCTTCTCGACACCTGTGAGACCAAGCTTTAAACTAAGCATAGCAGAGACACTAACCTGAGTTTCATCTCCTGTGGAAGTGTTTCAGCACAAGCTATCCCAGGAAGATCTATCTTGGTAAGACAGTGTGGGTGCTTGTATATGGCTCACTCTACAAATTTCACCAAAAATGTAATTCTGACAAAGCACTGGGTTTTTTTCTGAAAAACCATTTTGACAGAAAAGGTCTCTACTGATTTATTGCTAATACTCCCAAGCCACAACTTATGACCTAGTCAGTGCTGCTGGACACATGGCAGGAAATTCACAACCATTCACTCAGGCAGTCTGGTTTATAAAGAAACATTTTGCAAATCTTTTCCTTTTTCATTCCTAGCCTAGTACTCAGAGAAGGGATTTACTCTTTCTACAATTTCTTCATCATTATTTTTTCCCCAGTGTAAAAACATCACACTGTTTGTTTTGCAGGTGATCCTGAGACACACTGATAACCATTAACAGCAATTCCAAAATGCCTTCCAAATATGACTGGAAGCCCAGTTCTTTCTCTTTTTTAACCAATCCATACTTCATGTCTTTTCCCTGATGACTCTCAAAGTACCTGAAGATGCTGATTAATTTTTTTTTTTTTTTAATTTCCTGGGGACTGGGTTTAATCTCACTGTTTTGTGAATAGGTTCAAATTTCTTTGTCTTGCATTTTAAGTAAGTTCATAAAACTGCCAATATGTGCTGATGAGAATTATACTCCAGAAGCTAATGGTGACTTGATTCAATTATCTTCCTGGCAACTCTGGGTGAGTCATAGGATTGTAATTCATGAAGAGGGAGAAACAAATCTGATGTATGGCTGGAGCTCAGTAGCGTGCTGCCATTTTCAAAATCAATAGGTCTGGAAAGGCAAGGATGAATCAGAGAAAGAATAATGTAATGATCAGTAATTCTTAAAAGTAAAATAAGAATGAACACAAACTACTCTGAATAAGGAAGTCCACAAGTTTGGGTACATGGCAGAAATGGAAACAGAATCACCTCAGCAAATCTCTGTGCACAGGCCAAATAAAAAATTCTTCAGACTTCACCTGTATAAAATACAGTGACTCATTGTGATGCTGAATCTCAATTCCCTGTGAACTGACTGACCCTCCCCAACTATTTCTTCCAATCCACTCTTCGCCCTACTATAGCAGGAGAGGAATGGATGAAGAGAAACAGGGTGGAGGCAGGGAAAAGTATGAACAGGAAGCAGGAATGTCAATAATGTCTCCAGCTCACGCAGCTCTGACCATTTGGCATGCTTAACGACAGTCCTTCTCCCCACCATGTCAGTCTGTCTGACTGAACCACTCTCACTCCCAACATGTGCAGCTCTACCTACATATCCCCAGCATTTTCCTGTGGTCCCCTGTGGCCTAGGACGACCACCTGTTCCAAGGAGAGCTCCAGCCCCAGCTCTCCTTCAGGTGCTGTCCAATGACCTGGCACTTCCCAGCTCACCTGTGTTCCCTGATCGCTGAACCTTCCCCATGACATTATTTTAAGAAGTGCACTCCAAAGGGTGTTTCACCTGTCTGCTTCTAAAGCTAAAGTACATAGCAAAGATTATGTCTAAGAGAAGTTTTCCCCTCCACAAAAAATTATTCTTTCAGTAAAATGACACAAAACTTCACAGCTGAAGAATTTAGAGATAGTTTTGGTGTTTTCATATGCTACAGGAGTACAAAAACAAAAGTATATTGAAACTAGGTGCAGCCTGAGGACTTTGAATGTAAGCTTCCTGTACATGTTATTTTTTTGTTGTGTTTTTTAATAGAGAATCCTCAAACAGCCATTCTAAAAAGGCATTGATTTAAGTGATACTGGAAATACAACTCCATCTCTTTTACTGGAAGTGTTTACAAAACAATAGGGGTTTAACAGAGTTGGGAGATGGGGTACAGAGTATGATTCTAGCCATGCAGCTGAAGGAATAATCAGTGTTGGAATAAACAACAGATTAGCAAAATGTATGTTGCCAGGATGAAAGGTCTTTCATGCACTTTCTACTGATGTGTGTTCTACCGAGAGGCATTTTGAAATGTTGCTTACATTGACACAGTAGGCTTCATACTGAACACACAATGATCTTCTTTGTTTGCCTTACAAACAGCAATAGAATTAACTTCTAAAAGTTGCTGTGCACAAGATTACGGAGATTTCTGAGCAATGCATTCAATATACAATGAATGAAAGTGACGCACAAGGGCTTTCGTAGTTACCAAAGTCATGGTGAAATCTGTGTCATCTGACTTCAAAACTCTATAAATAATTTGGTTACATCTGAACTAGAAACTCCATGCTGCCTATAGAGAGTGGAAACAAATAGGTTTACCCTGTGGACAATTCATCTCAACATAAGAGAGAAGTCTTAACTGGACAGACACTTCCAAGGAACAATTTGCTTTTTCATACTCCATTGCACCTGCAAGTAGTTTTATTTTAATGGGTCATCTTTAAATATGTAGCCCTATTTCACATGCCACTTCCTAGGGAAAGTGAAATTTTGGTTTTTTCTCCATCCTTTCTTCACAAAATCTTTGTAACAATGCTTTTCAGAATGTAGGTATCATCTTGAAAGATAGGAATTTGTCTACCCACCTGCCCCTATGAGATACAGACTTAGAATTGCGGTGACTAAAATGTCGTTATTTTTACCTCTTTTACTTTCAGTGACTTTCAGTTCATTTTGGGGGGAAAAACTCCCAAGCTGAATATAGGAGGAACCATCTTCTTTTATTTCTTTTCTTTATATTTTTTTGCATAGATGATTGTGTTACATATTTTTAAAGAGGGTAATTCTGTAAAGCTCTAGACTGCAAGGGCCTGATGTAGTGCAAAAGTTTCACTAAAAGGTAGAATCGGTGCAGCCTGTGGCTGATTTGATGGTTCCGGAAAAGCCTGTTCAAGGGTTGAGAAGAGACAGAACATTATTCATTTCTACCAAGTCAATGCCCATTAGTGCCACTAGTAACAAACTACAAACTGGATTAGGAACCAATCAGATATTTACAACGTTGCCTTTTAATAAACTCTTCTGTGAATGACTGATAGAAAAGGTTTTTATGTTGGTGCATCTAATGGCCCTTTTGTATATAGTGGAATATCAACAAATTAGTCAGCTAACAAAACATCATTACACTGCATCGTAAAAACAAAATGAAAGACATACATAAAGTCTGACAGTGTTATTCCCAATTGATGGTGCTGTATCTAACTTTGACATCCAAACTGAAATTACAGCAAACTCTTCATTTGCAACACACTCATCTCAAATATCTTAACAGATTGTTGCAGTTTAAGAACTCTTAATTAAATTCTCCAACTTGAATGCTAGTTTTCTTATTTAGGCACAGTTACTCTCCAAACTCATCTATTCTTCATTTACGAGAAACACTTTTCTTTAAACTTGCACATGAAATTCAGGTATTTACAATACACTTATTGAAATGACCCATCTCTTTTCCCTCGCAAAAAGATTTTTTTTGTGATGGAGTTTGATTTTGCTTTCAGGCACTTGGTAGACATAAGCTCTTATTAAAGAACAACATCCTCCTCTCAGTCACCAGAATACATTCTGGTTTTTAGCTCATTAGTCTTGTCAGACTCAGAATTTTTATCACTTTTACTCTTCAGACATAATTTCTCATGCATCTGGATGTAGCTAATTAAGTATGAGAGAAGTTAAATGAAACTATGAAAATGGAAGCTTTTATCTTCTGCTCCCACACTGCTTAGGAGCACTACTGAGGTCTTCACAATATTGTGAATTTTCTCCCCTTTTTACTGCAGAAATAACTTCTTTAAACTAACTTCTATTTGCTGCCAGCTTTCAGAACACAGAAACAACCATATTATGACTTCTGAAGAACTAACAAGGCATTTCATTTCTCCCATTCTTGTCTCCATATCACCCTCCAGATGCTTTTCTTCCCCACCATGGACTACCAGCTAGATTCACCTTCCACTTTGGCAAGTGCTTCAAACATGGCCCTTCTTCTGGATGCCCTGCTTTTTCTGAATATCCAGACAGCATTTCTCTCCCCCATTAATGCAGAAAATTGGTCCTGCCTTCTCCCTGTTCCCCTCTTGCCTGGAAAGAGGTGAAAGAGGCTTATTAAGAACATGGCCTCAGTGTGCATGCATGTCAGGCACCTCAGGGATCAGGTCCAGGACTGAAACTGGGAACTTAACAGAAGGTAAACATTATTGACTATTACCCATAACCACAGGCAGAACAGACGCCCTCCCAATACCATTCCTGTCCTTCCTGATCCCCAACTTAGCATCTTTCCCCTACCAGCACCTGAGAGCCTAATAGTGTCAGATTCCAAAAGTTTATCATAAAATCATAGAATATGTTGAGTTTGAAGGGACCCACAGGGATCATCAAGTCCAGAACTTGGTCCTGCACAGGACACCCCAAGAGTCACACAATGTGCCACAGAGTGTTGGACAAACACTTCTTGAGCTCTGTCAGACGTGGTGCTGTGACCACTTCCCTGTGCCCAACTCTCCTCTAGGTTAAAAACTTTTTCCTGATATCCAGCCTAAACGTCCCCTAACTCAGCTTCGAGCCCTTTCCTCAAGTCCTGTAACTGGTCATGAGACAAGATATCGGTACCTGCCCCTCTGCCTCCCCTCATGAGAATGATGAAGACCATAATGAGGTCTCCCCTCAGCCTCCTCTTCTCCAAGCTGAACAGTGTCCTCCGCCACTCTTCATAAGGCTTCTCCTCCAGACCCTTCACCAGCTTCATGGCCCTCCTTTGGATGCTCTCTAATAGCTTAATGGCTTTTTTATATTGTGGCACCCAAAACTGCCCCAGTGCAGAGTAGAGTGGGACAATCCCCTCCCTTGCCCGGCTGGCGATGCTGTGCCTGATGCCCCCAGGACATGCTGGGCCCTCCTGGCTGCCAGGGCACTGCTGACTCATGTTCAACTTACCATTGAACAGGACCCCCAGGTCCCTTTCCATGGGGCTGCTCTCCAGTCTCTCACTCCCCAGTCTGTACACACAACCAGGGCTGCCCCATCTCAAGTGCGGAATCCAGCACCCGCCCTTGTTCAACTTTGGATTGCTGGTGATTGCCCATCCCTCTTCTTTGTCGAGGTCTCTCTGCAAGGCTTTATTCATGTTCCAAATGTTAAATCATGTAAATCTTTTCTTTCATGAAGCTCTATATTCAGTCATATTTAGACACAAAAATGTCTATCTGGGTCATACAGCCTTAAAAATAAAGTCACAAAATATCTAACAAAAACCTAAATCTTATCTGCCTAAATCAGTAAGAGTTTCTGTACTTCAAAACAACATTTGAAGTCTCCCATAGTGTAAAGCAACTGATTTTTCTATTAAGAGAAGATCATTTTACTATCCTTTCTTTAAAATGGGATGTGGGCATGTGGACTCCACAGAGCACCCACATTAAAACAGTGCATGTTGGCTTCAAAGGAGCTATTATGCAGTCTATAAGTTCAATGATCTGCAAAGTAATAAAGAGCTCCTTCTGTAGCCCTCACAGCCTACTGAGTAAATAGTAAGCATTTAAGAAAACTCCATAATTACATGTTTACACACTGGAGCCATTATGGGCAATCTAAAAAAAAGTACATGTAGTTTTCAAAAAAAAATCCTTAATCAAATTTTTTACATGATTACGACTCCTTTACAGCCACTAAGGACTACCAGCCACAGAAGAGACAGACTGAAAAGATCACAGTTACAGTCTGTGTTTATATGCAGAGATGATATAATAAGATGTTAGCTGAATATTTTAAAGTCTAATATTTTAAATTAAATACATTCCATATTTCAGATGTGTCAAATGGTAAATAATTGGTAAAGAATTGAATAGCTTGATGCTTTTAGCTAAGTCAATAGGGAACCGCAATGGTTGTATTCTTGGAGACCTGTGTCTTGGACTCATTTTCCTGTCTGTGAAGTGCATTTCCATGTCCAGAGCTACAGCTGCTCTACCTTGGTCAAACAGAAACTTTGGCTGCAAAACCAGCCTGCTTAATCCCTGCCTTATGTAGAAATTTAAACTTGAGGATTTAGCAGATTGTATCATATAGATGGAACATGCCCTGAAATTGAATTTGTATTAGCTTGACACAGTGGTCCATGGGTAAAACACAGAGCAAAAAAGAACAGTACCCATTACGAATGGAACCAACCATGTATTTTTCACATGCTGAAGACATAGAGGGCAGATAAGCAATTTAGAGTAGATACTCATCACTCATGTGCCTTCAAAGAACCATTGACAAACTGCATCAGACAAAATGCTTCCTATACATGATGTACACTGCATGCTGTAAAAGTGACAGACTATTCAGTTAAGAATAATTTAAAGTAGCATTTCTGTTCCTTTCTCTGTATTTTTTATTCTAATTAAACTATCATTTTTCATATTCTTAAAACAACAACAAAAGCCTGTTTACCAGCTGAAGAGAACATTTCATGTTTTATAGGAACACAGAAAAATCCTTAAGAAAACATGAATGAAATGCTCCTGGAACAACTGTGGTTTGGGATCAAAGACATCCTTTTAACTTGCAAATACTACCACACATACTGGGGAGAATTCAGCTTAATCTTCACATAAGTAAAAGAAAAAGATTTCCCACTTTTTTCTTCCAAATAATTAATGGTAAAATTGTGAATCATTTGCATTACAATAATTCAGGTGCTTTGGTGATCAAAGTATACTTCTACCTAAACTTCCAACACAATACATCTCTGAAAACAGCTTAGGAACACATTTAGAGTCACAGGTTACAAGCAGTGCATTCAACCTACTGCTCCTCTGCAACATTACAATAGCCTTAATAATTTTGACAGAAGTCTATGCAGACCAATTAAAGTAATGACATTCAAATGAACACCTACTTAGTATAGCTTCACATTCATTTAAGACATTGAATAGCGACATTTGCATTCCAGATGCTGAGAGACCTAAAATGTCAGGCAGTAGCAATGTTTAATGCACAACACAAATGCACATGTCTACCATCACATCAGATATTGTGTCATATCTATCACACACCATTAAATAACAGAACTCTGTAACAACCATGGATAATCTATAATAACCTGGAAACAAAGACTGATGAAAAATATACAATTCTAGCCAGGGCACTGACACTTAACAAGAAAATTCTCTGTCATTGAGTAGTACTGTCAGTTGTACATCACTGCTTGATAAATACACAGGAGAGTAGGAATAAAATTCACATTGGTATTAAAATGAAATTTAACCAGAATTTCTGTTTAAATTGATATCTAGCATGGGTGTAGAAGGTCATATTACCTTGACAGCAATTTTTTTTAATACATCGTGTATTTTCCAAAGGTCATTTTTATAATGAATGAGGATATTCTCTTTCAGTGTATCTTTATTTGCACAGCACTTCCTACCATTTAGATGCCTATGCAGATAATAGTAGCACACAAGACAGTAAAGATATCAATGTGTGTTAAATAATAGAAATGTGTTATTTAAGCATTTAACTCTTGAAATCTGATTGTCTGTGAGAAAGTTGTCCTTACTCAACAGGTGCATTCGTGGTGAGCAGTCAGCATCACGACTGCTCTCTCTAGCAACACACTGCAGTCCGCACCACAGTTCAGCCCCATGAATTCTGAAAAGACATCTGTCTTCACTCTGTCTTTCTCATCATCCTACCATTTTCTGCAGTCTCTTTGCTAAACTCCTCCAGCACAATCATTCTACCAATAGCTTCATGCTGCTTGATGCCTTTTTCAGGTAGGAATCAGCTGCAACCATCCCATCCCAGTTTTTGGCTGCAAACAGGCCATAAGGCAGCTTTCCACTGAAATTGTTAAAAAAATACCACTGCAGAACCAGGGTGCAGCATAGTATTATATTTCATATGCACTAGTGCAGGATGTAGTCAACCGAGATGAAAATAAAAACTGTACTTTAGTTCTATGAAACCTCCCGAGCTAACACAGCACAAACTGGAGCTTTTCAGTCCTGAGTCAACAGAACAGCTTGCTATCTCTGATCTGATGCAAATATGAAGGTCCTGAACAAATGATTCACGTGAAAAACCTTTTAGTAATATAAACAAGCCATGGTCAGAATCTCAGTCCTCAGTCCCAAATATGCTGGTAGATAGTTAAAGATGCATTAAAAAATAATACTGCTTTACTTGTAAAGTGTGCACTTATGAGAGGCAAAACAATGATACAAAATGGAATCTCATTATGTATTTTCCAGAGAATTGCTTTTCAAGTCAGAACCACATAAAATTCAACACTCACAGCACAGGAAGGCTAGAAGTAACACAGAGAAGAGATTTTATACTTTGATTTATTATAGTTATTTCAGAAAGTGGTTTGACTGTCAATAAGGTGGTGCTCTTGATCATAGAATCATAGAATCAAAGAATCATAGAATCATAGAATCATACAATGTTGTGAGTTGGAAGGGACCCACAAGGATCATCAACTCTTAGCCCTGCACAGCACTATACCCAGTAATCACACTATGTGCCTGAGAGCACTGTCCAAACTCTTCTTGAACTCTGCCAGGCTTAGCGCTGTGACCACTTCCCTGGACAGCCTCTTCCAGTGCTCAACCACCCTCTGGGTGAAAAACATTTTTCTAATATCCAATCTAAACCTTCCCTGACACAACTTCAGGCCATTCCCTTGGGTCCTGTCACTGGTCACCATAGGGAAGAGATCAGTGCTTGACCCTCCTCTGCCCCTCACGAGGAAGTTGTAACTGCAATGAGGTCTCCCCTCAGTCTCCTCTTCTCCAGGCTGAACAGATAAAGTGACCTCAGTCACTCCTCGTATGGCTTCCCCTTTGTTGCCCTCCTTTGGATGTTATCTAATGGCTTTATATCCTTCTTATACTGTGGTGTCAAAAATACAATATTCAAGGTGAGGCCACTCCAGTGCAGAGCAGAGCGGGACAATCCCCTCCCTTGCCTGGCTGTCGATGCTGTCCCTGAGGCACCCCAGGACACAGATGGCCCTCCCGGCTGCCAGGGCACTGCTGACTCGTGTTCAACTTGCCATCAACCAGGACCCCCAGGGCCCTTTCCCTTTCCAGCACCTCATTCCCCAGTCTATACACACAACCAGGGTTGCCCCATCCCAGGTGCAATTCATGCTAATAAACAATGAGTTCTGTGGACACTCTTCTACCGTCAGTAACACCATATGTCTAGATTTGCACACATATTAGATGAAGAATCATGCTTTTACATGCCAAGCACAGCCTAGTTCCACCACTCTGTGCTGGATCCAAAGCTCAGTGAAGTATTGAACATAGTGTTTGACACACCCAAAACCAGACCATTGCTCTAGTTTGGTTTCAAGCATTTATATTCTTCATACTAAATGGAAGTAGAATTTCTGCGGGCCATTTGCAAGACACTATGATCTTTTCAGAAAATTTGCTTTTCAATGTTATCCACTTTAGCCAAGTTACTTTCCTCTGCAAAAGAAAATTATTCCTCTCATACAAAGATTTTATGTTCCCTTTTTCTCTCTGGAACACCAAGTTGAAGGGAACACAGACACAGGTTATTTACACAAACTGTAAATATATGAATAGAGAAAGTGACAAAGCAAAATTGAAGAGTAATTTCAGGCTATCAAGTCAACCTACCTTGTATACCTTACCCTTGCTTTCTTATTCTATATAATATGTGATGCTAATCACATATTCACAATTAGTCCCAAATAGCAAGCTGACATTAAAATAGCCTGGAGGGAAATAATTTTCACAGATGTTAGGAGTAGCTAGTAACTACATCAGTTAAATTAAGTTTAGCTCTATTTTAGATAAAGTCATTTGCATTTCAGATATATCCTATAGGTGATCTCACTTAGAAGCAAGAAAGCACCATCCATCCATCCATCCATCCATCCATCCATCCATCCATCCATCCATCCATCCATGCATGCATCCATCCCAGTTTAATTAAGAACAATATTCTTCTTAGTGGATTATCTTCCTCTATTATCATAGAGCAGATAAATTATAAATGGCCACAATCAAAAGTTGAAAGCAAAACATTACAAAAGTTTCATTAAACCTAAAACACAAGAGTTCAATACAGAATTGTCCATGATAGTCATTTACTCTGGAATGTACAAATAACTTAAGTATGGAAACCAGCATAATAAATTTGATGTTATAATTACACATTACAGTTGCTTTCTAAAACATAATCCCTCAAGAGGAAAATCTAACATGGAGAAAGTGACAAATTTCATATTTACATATTCCAACTTTATTAGGGATCAGAACTTATAAATGTATATGTTTAAATTATCAGCCACATTATACTGAGATGCTACCATTTTGCAGCTTGTCAGTTACCTTTTTCCTAGATCTCAGTCTTAAAATGTCAGTAACAAAATCCACACTTACCCTTTTCCTCACTCATCCTATCTCCTACTAAACTTCATCTTAGCCTCTTTATTACTTCCATTTCTGAGAAAAAAAAAACAAACCCAAAACTAATACATACACATGCATACAATCTGTCTCCCATCTTTCTCCAAGCATGCCCTTCTTTTCTGACTCCCTTGTTCTTGATATTTCAAATCACTCAAGGTCTGAAGATTTTATTTTAATTAACAACAGGTAACTAAGATGTTGATCTGATTTATTTCTGGCGATTGGTTGGTCTGATCAAAAAGTTATGCCTTTTGAAAAGCTGCAGCTAGGGAAAAATGACAGAATCAAACAGTGCTGGCTACGATACACATTTATGAAGGGGCCCCAAGCCACCTGCCTTCAAGACTCATACCGAATTAATTATCCAGGCAGGAGATAAGAGTCAGACTTTACACCTCAGGGAGCCAAAGGAAATAGTTTATAAGATGCGGATAACCCTCATCGCCTCTGCCACATCTCTACGTCTTTGTGAGGTACAAATGGCACTTTGAGGCAAGTCAGCTTCTTTGTGCAGCTCTGCTTTCAGGTGACCTGGTCACACATAAGGGCCCGGACCAGGGGACAGCATCACGGAGCAGCTTCCGAGCCCCTGCAAATCACAAGTCACAGGAGTCACATGAACCTGTGCCATGGCACTGAAGGGATATACAACTAAGATACAAGTGAAATACTCCATCAGTGAAACACTGAGTGGAAGAGCAATTTCCTATACCATAGCTCATAATAAAAATCATTTGTCTTTAGTCTTCTTCTTGGTGGGGCGCTCCAAAAAATCAAAGAAGTTTTTAACAATACTGGTCACCAGAGTTTGCTGTTCTGCTTAACTGCTGCTCTCCACATTATGTTCTTTTCCAGTAATGGTGGGTATGAGATAGTCATTAGTTGGAGTAGGTAGATTGGCCTCCCCCCACCCCTTCCCTTAATCTTGTTACAAAACAACCAGGAAATTGATATTACCCTGAATATAATCCTCCATTCCAGTGTCTCTTTGCAAAGAGAAAAAAGAGCAAATCATAGTATCTCTTCTTGTCTGTAGTACATGAGGACAGATGACAACAAAAATGCTTCCACTGTAAGCCTGCTTAAAGATTTTATTTTAGTCCAGTGATAGGAGTATCATCACAAACACTAGTAACAGCACAAGCGCCAACAATCAGACCTGCCTCAAAAAACAACCAACCAAACAAGAAAAACCCCCAAATAACCCCAAAACATGCTATCTGGCTTCAGGTAAGATAAAGTGAAATTCTAGTTGAATAAGTGTTTAAATAAATATCCAGAAAAGACAATGTGAAAGGACAGTTTTAAAATAATTTAAAAGGACAGGAACCTGAAAAATACATGAAAATCAAACATTCGCACACAAGATTCAGGAACCAAAGAAGAACATATAAAGAATAAGACAGAGTGAAAATCAGAGATATTTGCAGTTAATTTACCATTTGCAGTTAATAAACCAGGTGACATTTTACAGAGCTAAAAGCTTCCACGAAAAACAAATAAACAAACAAACAAACCAAATTGAACAAAACCCCAACATATCAGCAATATCAGCTTCCTGGTTTAGAAATTTTACAAAATGTCTCTGAAATTGTGAACACATGAGTAGAACAGATAACTGCGTAGGCCAGCCCAAAGGCTGTAAGTGTATTAAGGAAGAGATCACCAACTTTCTCAGGATTTCACTTGACCCTTGCATAGGTTTCCACTTTAGGAAAAACAGTAAACAAATCTGTAAAAGGTTGATGTCCAGGAGGATGACATGATGGTTTCCCAGGATTGTGCACTGAACAGATTTCTAAAATAATCAGAATCCACAGGGCTACAGATTTTAATACATGTACTATTTGCTTCAGTCATTCACAGACAACAAAGAATTAATTTAAAAGGGCAATGAAGGACAGGATTACTTTTTTTTCCCTGGCAAGCCTGTCTGTCCCACAAGCGAGATTGGGAAGGCAGGGGGAGGGAGGGAAGGAAGCAAAAGGCTGTGGAAGCAAATCCGCTATGGAAGGAAATCTTTTATGAAACAGAAAGCTAGAGCTTGGTGTAACGATAATCCAGTTTGTACAGAGAAGTTCTGCATAATTGTGACTGCCTTTTTCTTGGCAGATAAGGAACCAATCTGCTAGAAACAAGATGGCTAGGCTAGTCAGGGGTAGTAATTAAAAACACCAAAGGCCAAAAGGGGGGCAAAAACATCCATTCTTGCAGCATAAAAACAAACTGTCAACGTGAAAATGCTCAAATGTCAAATTTAAAAGAAAAATATTACAGACTTGCTGATATCCAGAAGCGTAAGGGTAGGTGGGGAGGAGGAGGAAATATCATCATAAGCTGATCAAAGAGCCTGAGTTGAAGGTCTGACATACACAATCTGGCTAGGAGTTATCACCAACCAGTCAGCGCAGAAATAATAAGCCAGGTTCTGCAAAGCCAAAGAAAGAAGTGTGCAATGGTTTCATGTCAAAATTTATTCTGTCCCTTTTGGTTTGCTTTGATACTGGAACTTCTCAGATCCATGTGCCCACAGACACGTCTGTCTATGCACCTATACATCTGTATGTGTGCGTTACACTATTGATTACACTCTTTCTGTACGGAGCAAGAATGTTTCACCAGTTAGGGATTACTATTCAAGTGCTACTATGCATGCCCCTCAAAAACATTAAAGTGAATTCTGAGTCCCTCTGTACCATCGATGCTGTATCTCCAAAACCCTGCTGACCACTAGCGGCTGATCTCCACTTAGAGCAGCACCTTTCTTCTGCTATAAATTCTGCGCTTTCAGTAGTACTGATGAGCATGTGGGCCTCATTACGTTTCTCAATGATGAGCTTTCTGAAGGCGGGTGAAGAAATAGGGAAAACTAAGTACCTAGAAAAGAAACCCCAGATTAAATGAATACTCAGGTTGCACACATTATGAAGCTAGGAGATGCACATCCAAGGAACATTCAACATCTTGTTCTTTACTCATCATGATATTCCTTTCAGTTAATTAATTGCATTATAGTCCTTCCAGCAGGCCTATGAGTGTTCAAGATAAACCATGTCTACTACTCAGAGCAGGTCAGTAGAAAATAGTGGGGCAGAGCACTTGTGTGTTTTTGAACACAGTCATCTATTTTGGAAAAAAATGCATGTGTTCAGAAGACTGCAGGTCCCACTGAGATCCTGAGAGCACCAGGCAGTAGCCTGGGGACAAAGCAGGCTCCAATTCTTACATCATCAAAGCATTTTGACTGGTAATATCTTACTTCCATGAAAAGTGTGTTCTCTGGCTGGAATCAGCCCCATGTCTGAATTTCTGAAGGATCTAAGAATTGACATTGTGCTTGGAAACGAACAGAAGTGATGAGCTAGGAGAATCCATATCCTGCTAAAGATACCTGAAATATTTTACTTCCCATTCTTAGTGCTAGCAACGCTTCAGGATTAGTGATTGTATGATGTAAGAGCTTTGAAAGCAGCCTAATTTCAAAGCATTAACTATTACAGTGTTGCTCTGAAAATTTAGTTTTAAACAGAGATGATTACATCAACTCCTACATAAGGAAGAGCACAGTAATAGTGGTGTTTTTGTAGTGTGTAAAACCCATGTCAGATCTTAGCATAATGAAAATACACTATATGATAGTAAATGACGCAAAGAGCATATGGCATGTAAGGAAGGTAGCAGAAGGGTACAGCCAGTCACGATACCTCAGTGAATCAGACAGATATAACCCTGGTCAGCACAGCAGACTGGAGCCTCACCCTACCTGCTGGCAGACTAGCAACAGCCTTGATGGTTTTATGGAAAGATATGGAAAAGGCCGACTTAAATAAAAATTGTTCCAGTGAAATAACTTCTTTCCTGTGGATGTGAGCTGTAAGAGTTTGTGTGGTTTTTTAGCAGAGGCAGAGCAAGAGCAGAATCTGTTTGCAGCAGGGCAGGCAAGCACACAGGTCAGCACACAGCCACCGACTGTTCACTTGTGATACTTTATCGCCTGAGAAGCAGGCTGACTCCTTGATAAAGCATACGTCTTTCTAAGTCACTTGGCTGAAGTTTGCTTTGCCATACTCTGCCGAGAACAGCTGACAGCCTAATAGCAATGTTTCTCCAGCTATTGATTCCCTGATTATTTTTTTCCCCACAGGCTCACTGTATATCTACTTTATTCTGCACATCTAATGAATACATACAGCACTGTAAATAAATGGCACAGCATTTCACTGATGTTCCATCAGAGCAGCGAAAAGAAGGTACCAAAGTGAAAAAATCAAGATGCAGTAAAGGGTCCTTATGCCTCCTGCTCTGGATCACACCCAGCAATGTGCAAAGACGTATGCCAGAGCTGTGGCACTGGCGCTGCTGGGCTTGGGGCACCACAGACCTTTAGCTGCGGCTCCCTGAGGAGATCATCATGCTCGGCAAGTTTTCAGGTCAAAAGCAGCGTTCTGCTCTGTGGCCCTCCCACCCTCAGCAGTGGCAGCAGTAAGCCACAATTCAGCTCTGAGCACTTAGCTCGCAGCAAAAATCAGGTACTTTAAACAGGCATATGAAGGATGACAACAGCAAAGCTGCAGAAAATGCATATTACTATAAAATTATCACCAGATCCTTGTCAGGATTGCCACATGTTGCCAATAATATTCATTGTAATTGATCAGAGGTAGCATTGGAGAATAGCAGAAAAACAGACCTCCAAAAGAATAGCAACCCCCTGTGCTAGAAGCTCAACTAGAATAAATCCATGAGCTCCAGGACCTGAGCCCTCATCTGTCTGTCTACAACTACATACCTTTTAGACATAAACTCATCAATAGACTTGTTCT
The DNA here is from genome assembly GCA_013397175.1 of Platysteira castanea. NCBI lineage: Eukaryota > Metazoa > Chordata > Aves > Passeriformes > Platysteira > Platysteira castanea. The sequence continues at coordinate 759,961 of VYXC01005348.1, forward strand.
TAGAATGCTTTCTGATTGTTACCCTCAGGTCTGTTGTACACTCACGTCTGTATTTTTAAGTTCTTAATTCAATACATCCTGTACAACCCATCGCCTTCCTTTTTATCCCTGCCGAGAGGGAAAAAAGCCTGAATTACTCATGGGCATTCAGTGAAGTGTAAATTTCTGCTCTCTTTATCATCAATGACTCTCAATGAAAACTGCAAAGCTGTAACTCTTAACTTACTTCCTAAGTAAGAAAAAAAATTCTAATGTCTATAAACTACAGTCCCATGATCAGAACTTGTAAACTCCTCTAGAACAAACTTTCAGTGATGCAAATTAACATAATATGCTCTTCTTGCAGTATACTTCTTTTACTTTCTTTCAGAATTGACCAAAATGCACATATTACACTCAGATTCTGGTAGTTTTTCTCCTAATGCCAGCATATGGGGACTGGAAGTTCATTTTAGGCCAGTATTTTTGCAAGGGAACAACAACTTCATGGACCTCACCAAGTAAATCTGTGGTTTAAAATCAACTGTTGTATCCAAAATTCAGAGTACGGTAAACAGAAACTGCGGCTATGAACCCCAGTGAAATTGCACCCTGGAGTATTTCAAGTCATACATTTAAAACAGAGCTATCTCAAAGCAATGGACACTTCTGAAAACATGGTGATTTGTCCTTCTAAAATACTTTTCTAAGCTTACAAGTATATCTACCAGAAAAAGGGTACCAGAAAGATGAAGGGATGTGTTCTTAAATATGCAGAGCATACTGTAATGCATCAGCTGATACCATAACTTGCCTTTGAATCACTTGAAATCCTCAGCTGCTCTCCGCTACTTGTGAAAGACCTGTGTTAACCACCTACACTTGCCCCAAATACTGTCCCTATCCTGTTCCCACTTTCCCCTTTCCCCCAAGCTAGGGACTCTCACTCCACTCTGTTTCTCCTGCATCCTCCCTGCTCCCACTGTTCTCTTTTCTTTCCTTCCTACCTGGGAAGTCCTTCAAAGGATGAATGATATTTAATTATGCTGGGAACACTGAGAGGAAGAGCACTGCCCTGAAGGGCTGCCAGAAAACCAGCATCAAACTTAATGTCAGGGCTTATATTATTCAGCCGTTTAACTTATCAATTAATTATACAGTAAATAAAAACTATTTCCATGGGGAGTTAAAGTGCAGTCCTGACAATCCTGCTAGCAACTACACATCCCCAGACCAGGGACAATCACATTATGACAAACTTTGTGATTAATGAATTCATGATATTCAGACACTGTGACAGCTGTGGTATTGCCTGTGGCCATTGCTCTGTAATTCCATAGCTGCTTAAACCCCTGAGTGACTCATGGAAGAGCTGTAACTACAGACCTTGGGCCTGTTGATAAAATTTTGCACTCAGGATCTTCTTTTCCCAAAACTCAGACCAACCACTTAAACAGTGAGACAGAACAGCCTTTGTGTATCTGTTGTGCTATTGGGTGGGTACCCCAGACAATGTCAGGACTGTTTCAGCAACAGCACCCTCAGGAAATCAGTAACTGCTCCATGAATCTACCTATTTCAGTGAAGCACCAGTCAGATGGGATCCCACAGCATATGCCTCACCCCCACGTTGGACACATTCCTCGTGGCTTCCCTTGGCCTCAGCAGCATTTAAGCACTTCCCCCCTCTGACCTGGAAACCTCCAGGGACCATGACAAATGGAGGACAATTGCACTGCCTATCACTCCCATCCATTAAGAGGCCCTGTTGGCCTGACTGCCAGTATTTTAGAAAATCCAGTGTTATTCCTGTTTCTTTAGTGCAACCAGAGGTTTTTGCAGTCAAGAATGAACAGAACAATCAGTATGAGGTTCTTCAATAAGGTGTACAGTAAGGCACACAGAGGTATTTTCCATTCGATTAAGAATGAAGCACTCTTTCAAACAATGGTTTTTTTCCAAGATTGTATGATGTAAAATCACATAGTGATTTTATTAATCACTCCATCAGCATAACTGACACACGAACTACCAGAATTCATTACACACTTTTCCAAAACTTACCTTTCTCTTATTTAGAAAGTGGCAAAGTAATCTTAATTTCAAAATGTGGGCTGGAAGGTTGCCTAGTAGTTTGTAAAGCCAGAAGAAAATAATATTCCAAACAATCACATTTTTCTCCAAAAGTTAACTATGCAATTAGAAGTTTAACAACTTAAGTTCAATTTTGCTTTGTATTTTAAAGAACCACATCTCATGAGATGAAAAAAATCACATGCCAGAGACTACAAGTACACATGAGAAATTACTCCCCTTGCTTCCAAATCACCATTGCTCTCACCAGTCAAATCTTCTTCATTTACGACAGCATTATCAGGTTAGATATTACTCATTTTTCTCTCCAAGAGTGTTGATTTATGAGGAAAAGTTGAACTCCTGACATGGCTTCTGCTCCACTAGCTACATCTTTCTTCCATACATGAGCTGGCAACCTAGGGAGGATGTCAGACGTCACTTGAAACAGTACCAGGATCTTTACAACATATACCCCACCTGGTGTGCCTACGTACAATGAAGTTCAGGAACTGCTTCAAAAGTGTCTCTGAGGTAGAACAGCAATATCTAGAAGAGGTTGACAGATGACAGCACCATCTGACTTCAATCCACTTGGGGTTTTTTCTGTGTCAATGCAATAAAATGTTGTTTTAACTTGTTTTCAGTCATGCCAAATGATACAAAATGAAGGAAGAGACAGCCTGACACCCACAAAGCAGAACAAGGCACAGGAAAGAAAAAAGGTTGCAAGAAAAATGAGGCAGGACTGAACTAAAGAAGAAAGCCTGGAAGAATGGGAAGGATCATGGTGGGAGGGAATGGGGAAAGTAGAAAAGAAGAACAGATACAGAGAGGTATGAAAAAGGGCTCAGATGATGTGGTCCAGATAGACTAAACTGATACTAGGAGAAAGAGACATCATAGTTTATCACTTCTAATACTGAACCATAGACTGGAGCAGAGCTCTTTGCCTTTTTATTTTAAGGGGGCCAAATTAGGAAAGCAAGTGAGTTAAGAGTAGGTGGGTTGCAAGGATACAACAGATGGGACATGGACAAACCTAGTACAGAAGTGGGAAGGGAAAAACGACACCCTGTGCAGCACAGAGAGATGAAGGAGGGAGACATTTGGTGCAGTATGAGGCAGGATCCATGGTCTGGATACTGTAAGTCTCATGATGTCACAGGAGATGCTGGTGTGGAAGTTCTGCTGTCCTCCAGCATGTTTGCAATACACTGAACACTGTTCTAGACCCTGACGATGCTGAAGACTCAGGAAATTGAAATCATAATTAATAAGAAAGCTGATCTAGGAAATGGAAGCTTTCTTTCCCACCCCAAATTTTCACTCAATCCCTCAGTTCCTAAGAGAGGTTATAAGGTTACTAATAGCAGATCATATGACAGCCAGAAGGAAGAACAAAGCATGTCATCAGTGGCAAGAACTTGCTATTTTGAGCAACTATTTCTGGAGTTAGGACATTTTGACAAAAGGATTTTTAACTGCCTGCTGAGAGGAGATAATGCTGAAGACTTACAGCTCCAGAGTCAAGTTCCAAGTTTCGCACGAAGCATCCTTTGGCTTGGGATGGACAGCTCTGCACGACCCAGAGTCAGTGGAACCATACATCTTGCATGTTTCAGTGCTCCTCAGCTGTCAGCACACAGCTGTGAAACCCATCCACAGAGCACTCTGCAGGCACTAGACACTACTAATGACCACGTGAGGGAGGACAAACAGCATACAGCAGGTATCCGAGACTCAGCAGACTCCACTAACAGCTAACAGGGGTTGAAATGAAGGAATTTCATGTCAGTGGTCAGTGCATAACGTGCAGTTTACACTTCTTAATAAGAATAATTTTAAAAAGCTAAAAATTTGATAAATTTTGAAGAAAATGCACATGCAAATTTCAGAAAAATGTCAAATCTGCCACTGCAGATATAATTTTCTAAGTTAATGATACACCATTAAGATATGCATTAGGATATTGTCTTTAATCATATGATCACAGAGTTCTTAGCATATATTTAAAACATACTAAAGGTAGGCGGAAAAAATTGCATTTAAAAAAAATGAGAGCCAAAATAATCAGAAAGAATTCTCAATGATTGCTTCAGAAGTCTATTATTCTTGTATCCTTGTGCATCAAAAGCTCTGGCTACCTTTTCAAGTCAGAATCTTGTCAGGGAAAAAATAAAGTAATTAAAAAAATCTAACTTTTTTTTCAACTGAGCACTTGTTAATAAAAAATTTGAAAGCCACCTTCAACAGACGAGCAAACTTGAGGAATCACTTTTTTCTTCTTTTTGTTCTGTGTTCTGCTATTTTTTTAAGTCAGAGATATAATTTATATGTAAATTTTTCCTGAATATCACTTCAACCATTGAGAAAAAGTAAATATTTTAAGAAAAGTATATAATAATTTGGTAAGAATATCTAAGTAGTATTTAAAGGATAGTTGTAATTGAAAAGAATACAATATTATTCAATTATAACTTCTACAGTATGTGGTACAATTTCTAGGTCAAAGTCAAAGAATAAATGAAATACTAAAAATATTTGAAGAAAGGCATACATTTAGGTGAAGAAAACATACGTAATAGGTGAAGCAAAATAAAGTACATATCAAAATTCATTCTACCAGTTACAATTTTTATGTTCAATAAAAATCTGAGCACTATCCTCTGAGGGATTCCTTGAAATAGATAGACTGAATAGCCCAAAATAAAGGTGTTAACCCAGACTGTGTTTCACTACCAGAATAGCTACTGGTTTCATCGCTGTTGCTCTAGATTAAACATCCCTGTATATTTTTCAAAAATTAATACACCAGACAAAATTCACATATAGCTCAGTAATGAGCATTTCCAAGTATTTGTTTGAGTTGGAAAACATGGGTGACTCATTTTGATCATTCCAACAATATTTATTTCTGCACCTTGAAAATAATGTTGAAGAAAAAACTCCTCAGATGAATGTTTTGCATTTAGAAATCAGTTGATGCCATACTTCAGTATGATTATTTATTACAGCTTAATCGATGACAACGTTGCAACTTCAGATTTTCAGTTCATACGAAATGCAGAGAGATTTATCCTTTAAATATTGTAATGAGTTAGATCAGCATTGTAAAACAGCCTGAAGATGCAATGCACTCCAAGCATACACATATATAACAAGAACAAGAGTGTATGTGAGCAACAAAAACTTACACTTTTCTAGATTGGCCCTGAGAGGTTACCAGCAGTCAGTTACAACATCACATAGATGGTAGTAAAATAAAGCCATTTTACACTATCATAGAGCTTAGAGATAACAAGCTGGCCCTCATCAACAGATTTCTAAAATGATTTCTAAAATGAACTGGCATGGTAACTTGTTCCCTCGACCTTTAGTTAGAATCACCACTTCAAAGCCAAGTCACCTTCTCAACTCTGCTTTCAACACCACTATCATCTGAACTTCCATCTCAGCAGGCATCACCACTGGAAGCAAACTAAAATATTTAAGAATTTTTTCAAATCTATAACAGCAGATCCTTAATACTTTATTGTTTGCCATAAACCTTTCATGTACTAGGCTGCAAAAGATAAGGCAACATGAATGGCAAAGGATCCTTTTGCTTTTCAACCAGTTCTTGGAAGAACTTTCAGAATTACGGCCACCTAAGGAAACAGTACCAGCGTTAACCACTTCCAGCCTATATCTATATTCCTCTGTGTGACTAGGAATGTTGGAAAGTTTGTAATCATTGATAATTTACTCCCAACTTGCATCCTGGTAGCTGTCAGATGGGGATCTATGTTCTCTGATATTTTTATATGATGACTAGGAAAATACATCTGTAGTCTAACTTTAGTACTGCCATGAAAATTAACAGGAGATACTCAAATACAGAAGATATTCCATGTCTTCTTTCACCATAACTATTTCTGTTTTCTTTAGACCCAGTGATAATCACTGTCTACATTTCTTGTCATGAAATGAAACTCAGCTTAACTGCTCTTGTGCTGTGCTACATAAACAGAAAGTATATTTTGACTATACCAAAAATTAGGCTTCAATATTTTCTTAAATTAATCTTTCCTCACACACAAATTCTCGCTACTAGTATATATAGGCTTTGTGTGGCAAGAGTATGTAGCAGAGAGCTGGAGGGGTGGCTTCTGTGAAGAGCTACCAGAAGCTTCACCCAGGTCCAAGAGAGCCAATGTCAGCTGGCTCCAAGATAGACCTGCCACTGGCCAAGGCTGAGCCCCATCAGCAGCAGTTGTGGTGCCTCTGACATACTGTATTTAAGAATGGGGAAAATAAATAATAAACACCTGAGCAACTTTGACTAGAGAGAGAGAATATGTGAGACCAGAAGCTCTGCAGACCCCCAAGATCCATGAAGAAGAGGCAGGAGGTGCTCCAGGCACCAGAGCAGAGATTCCCCTGCAGTCCATGGCGCAAACTATGGTGAAGCAGCTGTGCCCCTGCAGCCCATGGAGGTCCATGGGGGAGCAGAGTAGCGAAGTCCCTGGAGCTAAGCAGACCCTGGAGGACGCCAGCAGTGACCAAAGGAGGCTGCGACCCTGTGGAAACCCTCACTGGAGCAGGCTCCTGGCAGGACTTGTGGACCAACGTAGAGAGGAGCCCATGCCGGAGCAGGTTTGCTGGATGGAGTTGTGATCCCACAGGGGAACCCCGCTGGAGCAGGGGGGCCTGAAGTCCTGCGCCCCATTGAAGGGACCCACTGGCACAGCTTATGAACAACTGCAGCCTGTAGGAAAGACTCAGGTTGGAGAAGTTGGTGGAGGGCTGTCTCCTGTGGGAGGGACCCCACGCTGGAGCAGGGGAAGAGTGTGAGGAGTTCTCCCTCTTTAGCGGAAGGAGCAGCAGAGACAACGTGTGATGAACTGAGTGCAGCCACCATTCCCCGTCCCGCTGTGCCACAACAAGGAGAGAGGAAGTAGAGAATTTGTGAGTCTTGGAAGAAAGAATGGGTGGGGGAAAAGTGTTTTTATTATTCACTTTTTATTTCTCATTATCCTACTCTGATTTGATTGGTAATAAATTAACTAATTTCCCCAAGTCGGTCTGTTTTGCTCATGAGAGTAAGTGGTGAGTGATCTCGTCCTGTCGTGATCTCAACTGACAAGCCTTTTGTTGTATTTTCTCTCCCCTGTCCAGGAAAGGAGGGAGACTGATAGAGATACTTTGGTGGACAACTGGCATCTGGCCAAGGTAAACCCACCACATATTACTTATTCCTTAAAGAGACAATAACTTGTACCTGAGTAAACATTCATATAAGGATATATTTTAAAGATATTGAGATAGCATGTATCACGCATATAATTACCCATCTGTTTTTACAAATTACATTTAACATAATATTTAATCCCTTCATATAGAAAAGGAAGTCAGGCATATATGCTTTAAAATTTTATTGGGAGATGGTATGGAAGAAAAAAGGAAAAAATTAAAAAGTAGTCAGGAAACCGTTTACTATATTTCTTCTTTTTTTGACAATATTTACAAATGCTAATATAGGTGAGCAATGGGAGGTAAAAGAAAAAAGAAATCAAAATTGGAAAAGATCCCTGATTGAGGTGTTTGCCAAATATGTGGTGCAGCCTAAGCTTTACAAATGCCAAACATCATCTTCTGATTAATCTTTATTTGTATAATAAGAGAAATAAAGCTAAGACAAGGAAAAGAAAATAAAACAGGTATGATTACAGGAATTATAGCAAGCAGCACATTTCCAATGAAGTAATCATACTTTTTATTACTGGCAATCTGCATGAAAAACTGAGGCAAGACAGCAAAGCTACTACACTAATGTTTTTGCCAATGAAAACAAAACCATAATGGTGGCTACCAATAATTTCCTTGAATCACTTGTCAGGCTTCATAGATTGTTACTCTGGCAATTGCAACAGAGACTCCTTAAGCTAAGACTTTCAAAGCTGTCAAAAGGCATTTGAATGTCCATTTCATATTTAAATTTTAGCAGACTTGGGTGACTGAAAACAGAGGTAGCTTTCAAAAACCTGGGTCTTGCTTTCACAAACTCCAAACTGGTCTATTGAAAGCACACTAGCTTGGATTAAGACACAGGAAACACGAAGATCACTGACCACTGATAAGCCCAGAAAGCACAACAGCCATCTGACAGTAGCAGAACTGTACTTAGGAAGACTGTAGGTCATAAAAAGATAACTGTAAGGGTTTGGGGTTTTTCTTGTGGTGGTGGTGGTGTTTTGGGTTTTTCCCTTGTCTGGCAGACAGCAGTAAGTTTATAACTAAGTAATCCTATGGACAGGCAAGAAATAAACCGCGTCCCTTTTTTTTTCTCCCAGCATTAAAGAAAAGTGCGGCTAAAGAGAAGGACGGGTTAGGAAATTAACTGCTCAGTTCTGTCTGTGGGACACCAGGGATAGAATCATAGAATATTTCAGATCGGAAGGAACGCCCAGGAATCATGTAAAATATGGGACAATGGTCAGCATCATTCTGTGCAAAACATTGTCTAGGCACATTTAAAAGAACACCCAGGAACGATGACTCTTAAAAAAAAAAAATCTTATTTCAAACATCAGAGTATTTTCATCATTTCTGGATGTTGCTGTAGGGAGCTATTCAGAGAAATAAAATAGCCATAGAAGGATATTCAAAGGCAAAAGACCACAATCTGGTGAGGAGTGAAGGTGCTCTGGGTGCTGCCTTCAGCCCCTCCCATGCGGCACCCCACGTCTCACACAGTCTGTGGTAGGTGACAAATTCACAGCACTGCCCTGCACAGGGGGTGCAAAACTAAACGCATGAGCAGAAAGGAGCAATGTTATGACAATTATCGCCCTGTCCATATGCAAACTTATTCGGTACTTCTCCTAGGCACAAAGAATTCCAAGTACACTCATTTACTGTTGTTGAAACTGACTTAATGTCTCACTGAATAAAATCAGACCATGAACAGTAACTGAGCAGAAGAAAGCAAGCTTAAGATACTTCCCCCTGTAAAGTTTTTTTTAGGTAACTACTGATGATGATAGAAACAACCATAATTTACAGTGTAAGGAAAGAAAAAAAAGAAAGAAAAGTTAAGCTTGATCTTTCTACCTTAATCTTGCTTTCCCTGACAAAGCAACTCGGTGTTGTATTAACAGTAGTCTTTATAAGGGATCTTCTAGGGACTTTAGTTCATATTTTAATCAGGTCCTTTGCTTCATAAAGAGGCCTGGAGCCTGAATCTACTTTTTTGGTAACAGAGATGATTAATGTAGCTAATCTTTGAACCATTTTACCAAAGAAGAAATTAAATAAGATCAGTCCTGAAAGGAAAACATCAAGGGTTAAGGACTCAGATCCAGTTCCCACTTCTTGATGTCATGACCCTGGGTGAATGACTAAGATTATTTCTACCTGACTCTACAGCACACTAAACAAATTCCCAGTAGAGATCTGTTTTAATATTGTTTATGCACCTTATAACTCTATCACAGAAAATGAGTAGAGTGCTCCAAAGAGCTGAATCCAGGTACATTTTTTTAAGGAACTCTTTTATTTTACACAGAGGGAGCTCAGGCATCTTCTTTCTTTCTCTGTCTTGTTCTTGGTCCAGACTGAGTAAAAGCTGGACAGAAGCTCCCACTGGTCCTGTGCTGCTGGCAAGGGTATTCACTCCGAAATGGGCTGAGAAATGAAGGCTTCAGCCCCCATCTTCTCAAGAGGACAAACAAATGGATGCTTTTTCTTGTGTGCACAAACTAACAAGTTACTATGTGAAAACTGGGCAGCGCTACAGCTCCCACCACTCCTTCTCCAGACAGACCGTGACAGAAAGGACCAAGCCTCCTCTTGGGGATCAAAGAGCAACCTCAGTTCCTCGAGCACCAGTTGCAAGTGTGGATCTCAACCCCATGTAGGCATCTAATGTGTGCGGTGGGTGGCCACTTAAACCCAGCCCAGAAGGGGAATGAGACACCCTCCACACGCTCAAAATGACCAAGGAGTACTTCTGCCTGCTCTGTAGGCAAACCAAGCAAGCAGCCTACATTAGTACCTAAGGCAAATTCATGACTGATCTAACAGCTTTCACTATACTGTTTCTTAGCTTACCAAGTAGCTAAAGCAGGGTAGTATCCAATCTTTAGGCCTGAGTAGCAGCTAAAATAAATAAGGACAAGTATAGGAAAGAGAATTAAGGGAAAATGATCTAGCCCAGATTCATCAGTGTGATACCAGTAAAGCTTCAAGGGAGTTTAGTACATACTTCAATTCTGATCAGACTTTTTTGGAGGTGATTGATAAACTCCAGGAAACAAACACAAATATATTTAAAGGAGTATAAAAACCAGGTTAGGAAATGGCAATGTTAAAAGCTCGTATCAGCCAGAATTAACCCCTCCACAAAATCAAAATAACATTAATTATTATATATTCAGCAACTACAAAGCATGTACTGCTTGACAAAAAGTGAAATGAAAAATAGAAAAGGAAAATTATTTTATGTTTTTGTAAGCTAAGTGAGTGAAAAGGCAAAAAAGACCAGGTTTCACAAGTAGAAGAAACGTGCAAACTATTACCTTGTCTTAGCCAAATGCTCCCTCACTGTGGGTAGTCTTAAAAATACCATGGTTGTCCAGCTGAAATGCATTCTTTCCTCTATCACGTGCCTTGTTAGTGTGGGCTTTAAAAAATCAACATTTATACAATTTTTGAATAAAAGTGTCTAACTGACATTACACAGGGTGCCCAATTTATGTTGATTCCTTTACTGTAAAATCTGAGCTGAAGCCTAAATTTTAGTAGACTTTCTAAATATATTCAATATAACCCATAGGCTTTATCACAACTTTTATAGTACTGGGCTAAGAATACTTCCCAGTTTTTTTCACAAAATGAAGTTTAAATGTGTGTGCTTGCTCATAGGGCACATAAGCTAAAAGTTTGGGGGTTTTTTACCCCCACTGCTCAAATGCCTGAACTGATTTCTCTGTTAGGTGAGCAAGCCTTGGGTGGTTGCAATGAACAGGAATGCAGGGTATTTCGCCACCAAAAGAAACATCATTTCTCATCATAAGCAATACTGGTTACTGGTATAATAAAGCCAACTCTGTGGGCATGCAACAGCTTGTCCATCCCTCTACAAACCTCTACTTCCCCCGGACTGCAGTCCTAATGCCTCTAAAGAATGTCCAGAGATCCCTGGTCAGCAAAATCCAGCAGCAGAGGCCCTCAATATCCGTTTGCTCCCGGAGATTATACCACTTGCGAAGAGCAGTTCTATATTTCTGTGTTTCCCGAATGGCTCCGAGTCTTGACATCTTCACTTATTACCCAGGTTATTTTTTTTTCTTCTGCTCTTCTTCCTTTTTCTCCCAAATTAGCAGTCCAGCACTGATAATAATAGTAGGAAGTGGCTGAATGAAGGACCTTTCCCATTTAATTCAATGACATAAATATGAAACATTTATCATTTACTCAACTCGTAGGTCTGCTAAAGACAAATTCACCTGTGACACATGCAAGATAAATTCATATCTCTTTCTAATAGACTTCCATTAGTATCAGACTTATCATCCATTCTCCTAAAGTCTTGAGTACCACCCATGCAGCGTAGGAGATTATGATTCTATTCAATTCAACAGGATTCTATTTTAAAAACTCACAGCACACACATTCAGAGCTGTGACTTCATTCAGGCGTATTTTCTTAAGCTGCTGTCTTCTTTGTTGCAACACTGAGCTGAAAATGGATGTGTAATCCATTGCTTATATGCAGCCTCTATTCAACATATTAAAACTCTGCCTGTGCCTAAGCTTCATCTACTTTTCCCCAGAAGCCAAATTTTCCATCTCAAGTTGTAAAATTATGTGAGTTTTTCTGTGAATTCTATGATACATTCTATGTATCACACAACTCTGATACATTCAGTGTCATCATGCACTGCATGTATGCACTGCAATACACCTGCAGTACCTGACACATCACTGCTTAAAACATGAGTTCAATGTCAAGCATGACATCTCCCCACATCACTGAGACATACACATTTTTTCCTGTTAGATAAACACATAAACATACATTTCCTGTATCTATATACACACATTGAATAAATGTTTCAAATTGACTTGCTTCCTTCAACCTCTTTATCTCATCTGAACCATGAACCCCTGAAAAACTGTTCTCGTTTTTGATTTCAGACTGGTATAAAAAGAGGTTGGTCTAGGGGAAAGAAACCCCTCTAAGAATAAATTCCCAAAATTAAAAACTAGTTCCATCAATGATGTATTTTCTTTCTTTTCTCTCCCCTCTATCTCTTCTCCCCATTCCTCCATCCCCACATCTCATGGTAGCTGTTACTATAGCAGACCAGTTCTTATTTTCTTACCTGCACTTCTTGAACTCAATAAGCCTTACTGTCATTTCATTCACTTCCTATCAATGGATTTTCTTTCACTACGGATGCATCTCCTCAAGATATGCAGTATTTGGGGGAAACAGCTCTGACTCTTTTTCTCCTGTCGTGCTGCAACAGAACTCATATTCCTTCATATTTTTAACCACTGTTACCTACGGGAATAAAGAAGATACTCCAGTGAAATACAGGTGGGTGTATTTGGTTACACATTGCCTTGTCACCAAATAGATCACTGACTGACTGCAATCAAGAAAATTAATGCAGACTCAGTAACGCACAACAGGACGAGAAAGAGTGATTCCATCCAGAAATATTTCATGTTTATTAGTAGCTACTTAGTAGGCAATCCTTGCTGTTTATATAGCCTAACTTATAGTTCATGGCAGCAGCAGAAGGCAAGCTAATATAAAAATACCAACTAAGAAGTGGCTCCATGTAACTTTTCTTCCTACCAAGACATTTCAAGGAAGTAAAACAAGTAGGCCTTGAGTAGTGAAAAGATACAAACAGTGAAAAAAACAAGGTATGAAAGAAAATCACAGTCACATACTCCATTAGTGCATGTCAGCTCTTGGAAAGCAGGGTCTCAGTCACCATTATGAGGGGATGAACTTTATTAAATCTATTTTACAGTTTTCCTGTTTACAGTTACATCCATCTTATTGCATAGGTAAGCCTGAAGAAATAGCCTCTTTTTTGTTTGTTTTTAACTTGATGTATTCTGCAGATCTATAAGGAGATGATACAGCTTAAATCTGGTTGTGGTGGAGCATGTGCACGTCAAGAAGATGGGGCCTGACTCTTTTCAGTGGTGTCCAGTGACACGACAAGGGGCAACAGGCACAAACTGAAACACAGGAAGTTCCACCTGAACATGAAGAAAACCCTCTTTACTTTGAGGGTATCAGAGCACTGGAACAGGCAGCCCAGAGAGGTTGTGAAACCTCGCCTGAATATGATCCTGTGCAAGCTGCTTCTAGGTGAGGCTGCTCTAGCAGGAGGATTGGACCACACAGATGGAGAGATTGTCTCCAGAGATGCCTTCAACCCCAACCATTTGGTGATTATGTGAAGTACAGAGGGGGGTAAAGAGAAAGGAAGAAAAAAAGAAAAAAAAAATCCATATTTTAACTCAATTTATATTCAAAATTTATAGTGCAAAATATATGTAAGAAGTGCATGGGAGAAGAAAAAGAACGGATATTCTGTGTATTCCAGACACCTAATTTATGACTCAATATTCTATACCAAGTTCATGGAGATACTTGTTCTTTCAGAGCATGATTTAAAGCACCTGAGTTAAGTTTCTAAATGCTAACAAAGAGTAGTGAATTCCCCCCCAAGAGGCCCCTGCCTGCCTCCATCATCCTGATAGGCAGCTTAGGCACTGAGGTAGGTACCTGAAGGGAATTCCTCTCAGGTGCTTGCATGCATGGGAGAGTATGGCAGCAAATAAAGAAAGTGGCCCAGAAAACAACACAGATCTCCAATACGGTGCACTAGAAATACTTACTTTAAGATTATACTAGCTGACTAGTGAAAGACTGTGATGACCCACCCTTAAGAGGAAGGAAGCACCTTGTGTTACTTCTGCAGTCATAGGGAGACTGTAAAGTAGACACAAAAATAAAGGTGTTAGAAAATATCTGTATGACATTTTTGAAGTATAAGTACTCTCATTAGAAGGACTCCATAGATATATTTTCCTGCCTATCATTTCCCCTTCCAAGGCCAACTTCCTTAGGGCTCACACACTCTGTGGGGTATCCAGTTAAAACCACCGCAGTGTAAAACATTCTTCTACAAGAAATTAGTAAGCTAATAATGTCCAAGCAAGCATTTATTTTCTTACACTGTAGGACCATTAACCAAAAGACAAAATTTTCTAACATATTTTCAAAAATAAGGATGCTCTAACATTCCTAGAACATTAATGTGGAGACAAAGTGTGGAACAAAAATCTAGGGTAAAACTATGTACAACTATCTACAAGACATGCCAATCAGAAATATTTATGTAAAACTGTAAACAAATTTTCAGCTCACCACCGGCTCCTGCTGAGACAATCATTGATCAATATTCTGTCAAGTATAACATCATTCTAGAGATTTATTTTCTTTATCCTCACTTTAACCTAAGACCTGCTGAATTTCAATTGAAGTAAATACATGATCTTTACTTTTTGACCTTTAAAAAAAAATATTCACTAAGCACATTTTATCTCTATCAAATTTGAAGTTCTAAAGAGATTTTTGTGGCTGTGTTTGTACAGCGACCTCATATAAGTCGGCTATGATGTAGAGGTTCCTCATAAATGTAACTTGATGCTTAATACAGAAACACTCCTGGAAGATTAATCATTCTTTCACTCTGCAAGCACGTCTCAGCACAATCCTTAACAAATTTCACATCTTCAAGATAAATGGGATAAAGGGTTTAAATTACAATATTCTGTTAAAGAAGACCAGAGACAACCCAGTGCGAGAGTCTCAGGTCTCTGCATGAGCACAAACCTTTCATTCGCCTTCTGTTGCATTATGTGGGTACAAAATGGCTGTAATTCACTGTGAAATATGTTTACACTGTAAGAATGCACTTCAGTGGCCATTGCTGCATTGAAGTATGAAGGGTATAGCTTGGTCCCTGGATGCCACCATTCACAGCCTACGTGGAGGACATTGAGTATGTCCTCACCAGAGGGCACTACCAACACAGGCAGACATCTGTGAGAGCAGAAAAAAATCTTGTCCTAAATTGTGCAGGGAGGCCAAGGGTGCAGAGATTAGAATCATGTTCTCATGAAATCCATAGAGACAAAAATACAAGACTGGTATCTTGTTATGAGAGTCACACTTCCAAACTGCCTCAGAGAGGGCTGTTATAAAGTAGTCCTCTGGCACCTGTTGGTATCACCAGTTTGCACTTTTTACAGAGATTTAAAATATCTCGCATATCTATAAAAAAAAGTTAATCGAGTTTTTAAAGTTTACCGCTGACACACAGCTTCATGCTGTTCCCTTGGGTCCTGTCACTGGTCACCACAGAGAAGAGATCAGTGCTTGACCCTCCTCTGCCCCTCACAAGGAAGTTGCAGACTGCAATGAGGTCTCCCCTCAGTCTCCTCTTCTCCAGGATGAACACACCAAGTGACCTCAGCCACTCCTCATACCTCAAGGCCCTTCACCATCTTTGTTGCCCTCCTTTGGATGCTCTCTAATAGCTTCATACCCTTCTTATACTGTGGTGCCAAAAATATATATTCAAGGTGAGGCCACCCCAGTGCAGAGCAGAGCGGGACAATCCCCTCCCTTGCCCGGCTGGCGATGCTGTGCCTGATGCACCCCAAGGACACAGATAGTACTCCTGGCTGCCAGGGCACTGCTGACTCCTGCCCAACTTGCCAACGACCAGGACCCCGAGGTCTCTTCCTGCAGGGCTGCTCTTCGGTTTTCCATTACCCACCCTGTACATACATCCACAGTTGCCCCATCCCAGATGCAGAATCTGGCACTTGCACTTGTTAAACTTCATACGATTGGTGATTGCCCAGCCCTCTAGTTTGTCGAGGTCTCTCTGCAGGGTCTGTCTGCTTTTGAGGGAGTCAACAGCTCCTCCCAATTTAGTATCGTTGTGCTTGTGCTGAACATCAAAGCAGCTGGGACCTTCAGCACAGCCATTCTTCAGGGACCTGAAACTGAAAGGTAGCAGCGAACTTACTGTAAGTCTAGGTTTTCTAATTCATGTAAAAACATACTAGCAGTTTGTCAAAAGTCAGCTATTTTTAAATGGCATGAGCATAAAAGGAAATGTCAGATTTTAACTGTTCAATCCATTCATCACTGTAGCTTTGTATCTTGTCTTAAATTAGTAAGGAAACTGTCTGGAATAGATGCTGTAGTTTCAAGATGAATAATTTTCACCTTCCAAAAAAAGTCAGGACTTGTGCTCACCAAGAAATCTAATTAGTCACCCCAAGTACTGTAGAATTTCTAATTTACTCAAATTTTGAAAAGCAAACAAAAAACAACATGAACATAGAGGCATGTGTTTACATTCCATTCCCTAGGCTAGTCTGGGCTGCCCACCAGGCAGCTCTGAGCCGAGAGAAGCAAGTGCTCACAGATTTACATATGCAGCTCATTACAATAGCTAAAATGCCAAGAGGTGGTTCCTTGAGAATATGTTCTTGAGCTTGCCATGCTCAATAAACCTTGTTGTTCACTGCAAATGGTTTTCTCCAGCTGAGTTCACATTAGTTCCTAACAGCATTATGATGGCACTGTGCCACTTCTATGCTCTCCTTTGTTCCAACTCAGTCCACTTCTCA
Organism: Platysteira castanea; assembly: GCA_013397175.1. Lineage (NCBI taxonomy): Eukaryota > Metazoa > Chordata > Aves > Passeriformes > Platysteira > Platysteira castanea. Next base: position 776,739 of record VYXC01005348.1, read on the forward strand.
GCAGAAGTGACAGCAGCCAAAGCACCATTACAGCATCTGAGTAGCTTTGGAAAAATCTGCTGGTTACTCCTCTTTTTTTAATCCTGATGGAGATACCACAAAACACTTACAAGTTGAAAATATCTCCACACTAAGCTTCCTTGGACTGCTCTTGGGCTGATGAGGTTCCAAATACCTGCCCTTCTAGTGAAGACACTTAGCATGCACTGAAAGACTCAAGATGTTGTGCATTTGGACAGTGCCTTTCTTACTCACCTTGTTAAACAGGCCAACTAACAATTGCTGAAAGTTCAACACCTCCTTACAGGCACTGAACTCTGAAGAAGCGACTGAACAGTCCGAGATCCGCCACTATTTCGTTCCTGGCTTCGTACTTAAGTTATTTAACTGAAACCATGAGAGCTCCAGCATCCCCCATGGGTGAAATGGAGAGAAGGGTTACACTCACAACTTCTATTATCATCAGTGGTAGTTACACGTATGTGCTGGGCAGAGAAGAGCAGCTGTCCTCTAATAAGGTGCTAGTCATGACAAGTATAATACCGACATGGGACCCACGTAATTGTCTTTATAAGCACACTGAAAAGCAAGAATGATTGCAAATACCAAGAAGCAGGAAAAAAACCCCAACATCCTCCTCTCCTTTTTTTTTAATTTGAATTCACAAAGAACAGCACATTTCTGCAGCAAATAGAGCTTACTAAACCAGCTGCCTTTTGTTATCATCCTTATGCCTATCTGTGATATTATACAACAGATACCACTTCATCGGTGTACATAAATAACTTTTATTATGCATCTGAAAAAGCACAGTTTAGCACGATGCAGAACAGACATTACTTCCAGTCACTGAGGCCAATAGCTTTTCTTTTGTCCCTGCCATTATGACCCCACCACTGGGTTATGGCTTTCATTTACAAGAAAAGAAAGAAAAAACAAAAATATATTGTACCAGAGAGTAGGCCCTCTAAATAGTCTGAGAGGCTGCCAGGATTAGAAATAGGCATTATTAGGAATATTGCTGAATACTTCATCCAACTCCAGTTTGTTGTGGATTTCCTTCTAGAAGTACCGAATTTACTGCCAGCTCCACACTCAGGAAAGCCAGTCTGATAAAATCCGAGACAATGAACTCTGTTTTCAGGATACGCTGAAGCCCATATCTTATGTTAACACAACCAGTGCCATCATCTGGCTTGTTACCAAGCTGCTGTCTCTGCCTATGACTGCTACAAGTGTCAAAGAAAAGAAAAGCTAACTGGCCTCAAGGGTATGAAATGGGTGTGGACAAGAACTCAAAACTAAATTTAAAAAAAAAAAAAAAAAA